>APFE031336596.1:4631-19760 GCA_000404065.3 Pinus taeda | reverse complement strand
CGTTTACGCCATTATTTCAAAATGTTGAAAATTTACCCCCCACCTCCCCCCAAAAAAAAGGTGTTATTCCAACATCAACACTTTTCGTTTTGAGGGTGTTTTTTGCACAATTTTTGGACATAAAAATTCGTTTTTACTGGCATTTTTTTTAAATGTTGGAAATTGACCTTAAAAAAAATTCATCGCTCCATTATTAGCACTTTTCATTTTCATGTTGTTTTTTGCACAATTTTTGTACAAAAAATTCGTTCTCACTACCATTTTTAAAACATTTTCAAAATTGACCCTAAAGAAAAACCATCATTTATCTTTTTCTGGGGCTTTTTGGGTAGAGTTCTTGTTTTGAATTTATAGTTCTCATTTCAAAGTTTACATTGTTAAACGCACATGCAAATGACCAACGTTAGGGTTTGATCTCCCATACCAAGGAGGGTTGACAATCCCAAGAGGAGGACACTTGTCCATCCACTGAAGTGTAAAGTACCAATCATAAGTGCAGACCCCAAAACTAATTGAAAATCATTACAATCGACCATTGGATGAATCAACATTGCATGTAATCAGATTTCCATCATTTAATTCTATTTATTTACACATTATTAACTTTGGGAAGTGTGACAAGGTGGGTTGGACCCATTAAGTGGTATCAGAGCAGGAAGTTGAAAGAGTCAGGATATGGAGGTTGGAAGATGAGGATGTGGGAGAGGTGTGCGTAGAGTAGCAAATGAAGGACTGAGGAAATAAATAAGGACCCTTATTGCTCGTTTAGAGGCAATGGAGGCAGGAAGGAGAAGGGATCCAAAAATCAGAGATGAAAGCGAGGAGGAAGCAATAGTTACTACACACAAATCAGATGAGGAAGCACCCAAGATAAGATTGTTAACGATGAACCACACTAGTTGGTTCGAAACACGTCGACAATAATTTTCTTATGTGATTTACGCCGAAGCTCTTTTTACAAGATTGTTAAGGTCAGTTCTGTTGGCCAGCCATAAGCCCAAACCAGAAATTCCTAACTACAATGGCAGTCTATCGACAGAAGTTTTGTTGGACTAGATAAGCGAGTTGGATAAGTATTTTGAAAGTGGATAGATTGGCGAGGACTACAGAGTCAGTTTCGCTGCAATCAAATTAAAGGGACACGCCACCTTGTGGTGGGATAGTATCCAAGTAGAGAGAAGGAGAATGAATAAGATACTGATAAAGAAGTGGTCAACGATGGTGGCCAAGCTGAAAGGTAGATTTTTGCATAAGGATTACCAGGTTGCACTATACCGACAAGTGCAGAACTTAAGACAAATAGGAATGACAGCAAAGGAGTATACAAAAGTATTCTACCAGGTGAACTTGAGAGCTGGATATATCGATGAAACTCCAGAGATGACAACAAGATATCTAAATGATTTGAGGTTGGAAATACTGGATGAAATCAATATCCTTTCACTGAGAAACATAGAGGAATCCTATCAAAGTGTTGTAAAGGTTGAAGAAACGATTAATAGAAAACAGAATGCCAGGAGAGGATGGGGAAATGGTAGAGGACAAGGACAGTCTTATGGCAGAGGGTGAAGTGCCAGTAATAGAAAAGAGGGCAACAGCTCCAAGGCTTCAAGAACAAAAAAGAAAGGATACAGCACTAGAGGTGGCAGGGCATATCAGCGAGGAAGAGGGAATGGCTGAGGTAGTGGAGCTAATTTCTAGTGCTACAGGTACCACAAGTGGGGGCATAGATCTTTTGAATGCCCTGGTGTACAACAAGCTGGCTAGAGGGGAAAATTTGTTGCACAACCTAAGGAAGCTGAGGGATTGCCCCAAGAAGCAGAAAATGTAGCAAAAATGGGGGAGGCCTTGGTTCTAAACAAAGTATTGGTAAGGCCAGCCAAGGAAACCGCTGAGCAGACCCAATGGAAAGCACTGTTCTAGACAGTTTGCAAATCACACGAAAAGAGATGCAAATTGATCATAGACAGTGGAAGTACACATAAATTGGTTGACACCGAGATGGTGGAGAAGCTAGGATTGAAGCGGTTTAATCACCCCACCCGTTACAAGGTGTCGTGGCTGCAGAAAGGCCACCAACTATTGGTTGATGAACAGTGTGAGGTTGAATTTCACATTGGTAGGTACAAGGACAAAGTTATCTGTGACATAAAGCCAATGGACGTATGTCACATACTGCTAGGAAGACCATGGAAATATGACGGAAGGTGGTACATGATGGGAAGACAAATTGCTACAAGTTTGTCAAAGATGGATTCAAGCATACACTTGTACCCATCAAGGAAGAGGATACAATAGAAGCAAGCAGGATAAAAGCGTTGTTAGTAGGTGGAAAATAGTTTGTGAAATAGATTGAGGAAAACGAAGTGAATTATGCTGTTGTGAGGAGGGCAAAGACAGTGTTGTTGCACACAAAAATGTTTGAATTTCCTACAAAAATTCAAGAGATGCTACAGGAATTCAAGGACATTGTAGTTGATGATTTGTCGGACAAGTTTCCTCCCAAAAGAAGCATCAGTCATCATATCGATTTCATACCTAAAGCAATCTTACCAAATAAGGCAGCATATCAAATGAGCCCCAAACATAATGAAGAGATCAGGAAGCAGGTGCAGGAGTTGCTAGATAAAGGGCTGATAGGGTAAGGCTTGAGCCCTTGTGTAGTACCAATAGTTCTCACTCCCAAGAAAGGAGGATAATGGTAGATGTGCACAGATTCACGGGCCATCAACAAAATCACCATTAGGTAAAGGTTTCTCCTACCAAGGATGGACGATATGATGGAATGTCTAAGTGGGGCAGCATATTTCATGAAGATTGATCTAAAGAGTGACTATTATTAGATCTGGATCAGAGAAGTTGATGAGCGGAAGACAACCTTCAAGACTAATGAAGGGCTATACAAGTGGCTGGTCATGCTGTTCAGTTTGAGTAACACCCCTAGTACTTTAATGAGGTTGATGATTGAACTGTTGAAAGAGTTCATCGGCAAGTTTGTGATAGTATACCTTGATGACATATTGATTTTCAATAGGACTAAATAGGAGCACCTTCAATATGTTCGAAGAGTGCTTGAGAAATATTAACTGTCACCAATTATTTTTTTTGTTACTTTTGGTGACGATCAATAAATTTTCATCATCATTGATCATTCCAATTAGTTTTTGATGATGCTTCATGCCTATGACAGACCTTTAAGGTCTATCACCAATGTTGTGTACGGTAACGATCTTTAAAAAATCATTGTTGTAAGTATATGTAGTGATGATCCTTTAAGGTTTGTCACCAAATCCGTTTTCAATGACACTTTCGGTGAGGGTCATTAAAGGCCCAACACTAATTCTCTCTTTGGTGAGACTTTGGGTGCAGGTCATTCAAGGCTCATCACTAATTCTCTCTTTGGTGACACTCCTAGTGACGATCTTTTATTGACCCTCATCAATGCTCTTTTTGGTTACTTTCGGTAATGATCTTTTATTGACCCTCATTAATGATGCTATGTACCTGTTACTATATTTTTTGTCAAAGGATAATGATTTAAGACCATTTTTGTTGAGTACTTTTCATTATTTTTCCAAGTTCATAGTGGTTATAATAGTAAGTCAATTTGTTAAGAAGCAATTAGTGTGTATCATTTCCCTCAAGTCATAAGAATATAGTTTTCCTATGAGTTAATACATGATTCATCTCCATTAGGCTTATTATCTAACAAATTTCGTTTAAATAAAGTTCCACTAGTGTCTATAGGAACTATATTATTTAATACATAATTAAGCTATGTCAATTCTATTAATGAGAGATACCTAGCACTCATCGATACCCATGGCATAGCTTAACATGCTTTGGAACAATACACTAACATTCCTTGGCACCTCGCATGTCTTGGAACATCTTTGTACCTAGGACATATTTGTACCTTAAAAATCTTTCCATGAGTAGGACACCCAAGCACATGTTGGGATGCCCTAGCATAGCACAGAACTCCCCTATCATGTGTTTGCATGCCGTAGAACACCTTGGCATAATATTGCATTGACAAACATTAGCACTTGGCATACATTGGCACTTGGCATGCATTGGAACATGTTATTAGTGTGCCTAGTATGACCCTTTTGAAAAAGATAAAGTCCCAAATTATTAACCCTCTTATGTGTTCATTTGCTTGAATTTTAGCTTGGTTATTCCTTTCGTTGCCTTGGAACTCCTTGATGCATATAGGCATACTCTGGCACGCTGCACACCCTAGCATGTCTTAGCACCTGGCATGCCTTGGCACTATTTGGCACATGTTAGCACACCTCGTAACTACCTAGCACACTCTAGCACTTCTTGAAATTTCCTGATATTCCCTAGCCTGCCTTACCCATGCTTAGCATACCTTGTCACTCCCTCCTTGGCATGACAACTAGCACTCATTGAACTCCCCAAAACACCCTCATATTCATTCACTTCCATGCATTTTGACCTAGTGTTTCCTTTTGTTGTCCTAGTACTCCCCAACACTCCTCAACATGCATTGGCACTCTCTAGCACACCTTAGAACTCTTCAATATGCTCTTCCACTTCATATCATGCATCAAAATCCATGACGCACATTGGCACTTGGCATGTGTTGGCACTTGGAAAGTCTTAGCATGTTTGGCGTGTGTTGAGATGACTTGGTATGCTTTGACATGGTTTAATATTAAATTTGTTTGAGATCAATTATTAGAAACTATATGAGAAGAAACAAAGGAAGATTTGGCACATAGAATACACTGGCACTTGGAAGTTATCACCTATCGTCACCTAGTGCTAGCGTGCCTAGCATGCCTATCATGGAAAAGGTAAATTGATCAATTATTAACCCTATTATGTGCTCATTTCCTTGCAGTTTAACTTGATCCTACCTTTTTTCTGCCTTGACAGTTAGTGGCATGTATTGTCACACCCATGTACATCTTGGCATGCATTAGCACTTGGCACATATTAACTTGTTTGACATGTATTCCCTAGAATTCCCTAACACACCTTGGTTGTCATGACCTCATAACTAGCATTACATTTTTCCATGGCTTGGGAACCTTACATTAACTAGAACACCTTGGCACTCCCTAGTTTTCATGCCCTTTGTTATATTCCTCCACAATGTCCCAGGTTGATGAGGAGATCGACAAAGGTAACCACAGACCACGATTTTAGTTTGCTATCTATCCCTACAAACCTAGAGAGGAATCTCTCTATGAAATCACAACCAAGAGATGAAAAGAATCTAAAAGATTTTAGGCTAGATAGCTAGGCTGAGGTGGGTTTCGGAAAATTTAGGCTCATCATTTTTGCTTGATGACCCCACTCAATGGGTTGTACTCACATGGTTTGGTGCTGGCTTGGTCAGGTGGTTATATGCGTTTTCAAGGCTACCTTAATGAAGGTGCCCCATCTCATGTTCTTCTCTTTCAACTGATGGAGTACTATAACCTTTATCAGGCTATGGTGAAAGAGGTTGAGATAATTCACTTTTCCTTTCAATTGCACCCTTTCAAACATTTTGGTTAGGCTCCTATACAAGTAGCTGGACAAATTTAGAGACTTGGCAGCTGTAAAGTGCATGAAAACTCTTATGTTGTATTGATATAGCCTAGAAAATATGCCCTCACATGTGAAGAACTTAATGACAACCTTCATCAATGGTGGATATATCTCCAACAAGTATCTAAATGGAAAAACATGTGAGTGAGATCCTTTGTATTGTGATTTCAAGTAGGGTTTGTAATATTCTAGGTCTAGGTTCATGCCTTTGAACTAATTTTCACCATGGTATGCTTGCAACTTGAGAGATGGAGTCCACTAAAAACATGAAATCAATCCCTGCAATGGTGATCTTGTCTTCCTTCAAGGTGAGGGAAAATATACTTGTGAGATGGTCATGGTAACCTACTTCCTGCACTCTTTGACAAAACCCTAAAATATTGACATCGTCAAAGAATTTCATGACGAATGGGGAGGAGGTGATTTCGTTGCAATTAGAGGGCTCAAACCTCAGTATCTTTCCCCCGTCAGTATCTTTAGACCAAAAGAATTGATGCTATTATAGCTAGGTGCCTTTGGGCTAGGCCTAAATCCACAAATAAAATACTTTTGGTCTATTTAGAGGTTCTTGTGAGACATGAGAAGGATTGAGGGTGGGGTATAAAGGACACGTAATGTTTTAGTAAGGACTTAATTGTCAAGAAACTATGGAAAAGTTTACAAGGAGAAGGCATTTGGTAATAGTTTATTAAAGAGAAATATCTAAAAAATAGACGGCTTAAGGAATGGACTAAGAAGGTGGCTCCAAAGAAGAAAGTGGCATCTTATATATGGAGAAGCATGATGAGAAACAAATATTGGCTACTATGAAATCTGAGATGGGAGGTTGGAAGGGGGAATAGGATAGAAATAGGACTAGATGATATCAAAGGGGTGGAGGGAATACATGCTCTTTCTATTCAAATCCTTGAGAATTTACATAAGAAAAGGAGTTACTTTATGAACTATATCTCTTGTGATTGAGGATCGTCTTCTGTTACAAGTTATTGGATTAATGCATTTGAACATGGATTTCAAGAGGATCTATTTATGGAATGGGCACGTTTCACAACACAATTAAGTCTAATAGGTTTAAAACTCACTGAGAAGAAAAAAAAGCTAAAATGTGAAGGCATTATATATAATGAGAAAATCTCAGTTAAAGAGATTTATAAACATATTTCTCATGGATGTTACTTCAAAGATAATGCTTTTTGGTTTCATAACACGTGGAGATGGGATATATCTCTCAAATTAAAATGTTTTATGTGGCTGGTGGTCCACAATAATATTTTAACTTGGGATAATATCCATAAAAGGGGCTTTGAGGATCTTGGAAGATGGTCTTTATGCAAAGAAGATTTAGAAGATGTGGAAAATCTGTTTCTAACATTTCCTTTTGTGATCTCAGTATGGAATGGGGTTCTTCAAACACTTAAAATACATGGAATCTAGAACATGGTTTCCATTTAGAGATGTCTCACTCAATGGCTTGAACGTTTCAAGACATATCATTCCATGCCTTTCTATATTTTGTGGGGCATATGGAGAAGCAGGAATGAGAAATTTTTTGAACAAACAGAACCAGATACTTGAAATGCCTATCTAAAGATTGTTATATATTTTATCGAGATTTGGATAATGAAGGAGGAACAACCTAGAAGACATTTTTGACTCATGGAGATACGGTCATACTTTATTTTATTATTTATTATTTTTATTTTTTATGGAGCATCCACCATCAGGGTTTTTCGAAGTGGGACACATTTGTTTTGAAGCTAGACAACGCCTTCCATTTCAGTTGGTAGAGTGGGATAGGGTCAAATAATAGAGTTGAGCTAATCATACTCTTGGGGGCTCTTCTATGTGCTAACTGGATTGCAATTGAAGATTTACCTATATTTGGAGATTCCAAGATGATCTTAGATTGGGTACAATTGAGAATAAAATTTGGACCACCTTCCCTTACTTTCTGGATGCAATGCGTAATATTTTTGATGAATAACTTTCAAAGGCTGACCTCTAATAGTGTCTATAGAGAGTAGAATCAAGTGGCAGATCTCCTATCAAAGAAGGGATGCAACTGTACATGTGCCAAGGAGGATTTTCTACTTAATTTTCGACAAAGGAATCCATTTGCAAGTCAGGGATTTTTAACTTATAAAGGGATGCCCTTGAATGTTTTTCCTTAATCTCATTTATTTTTCATTCGTCCATGAACATTTTCATAGCTCATGATATGTTTTTGTCATGTTTGAATCATATATGTTATATTTTTCATCATTGAAAACTTTAAGCTTTTTTTTTTTTAAAATTGATATAGTAGACGATTTTCAAAAATAAAAGAACTATAATGTAGAGTAATAAGATACTTAGAAATTTAACCAATTTGTTTTAAAATCTAATATATGGCATGCAAAATCATTAACAATGAAATATCAAAGTATATATCTACCTTTTATTAATGAAAGTCAATAACTTTTTCGTTATTAAAAATAAAAAGAAATTTAATCTATCTAAATTCTTGAATTCTTGATTAATCCAAATCCAAAATAAATCCAATAAAAATGTTTAATTACAATTCCTAGTCCACTCGACAGTCTTGCCCATTTTCAAAATTAGCTTCATAAAAAAAACTCTAACTTCAATCAAAACTAGCACAGGGATCCAGTTGAAGTTTTTTGCATCTTGGTTAATTGAGACACCAAACATCCAATGCTACCATGTACCACATCATCAAAATCATCAAAAACAGTTGTAATCTAAACTTCGTCCTCATTGATAGTCAAGTAAGTCAAGAGAAAACATCAGCATGTGCATCAAACTGCCATATACTAGATTAGTTAAACATGCTGATTTGTCTTTATTCTAATCCCTCAGCGAGATTTTTGTTTTGATTTGGAATCTTAGTTGCGAGCAACTAAGCTTTTTATTATCAGACTTCCAACATCAATCATCAGTTTTCTATATCCAGTATATATATATAAATTTATATATATATTATTATTCAGATCAAAGATCTTTTCGGGACGAATTACACAAGGGGTTGATTTGAAATGCGAAACACAACTTCAAGATCCATAGTAGGGTTCATCAACACTACCATATTGTATCCCTTAGATACATGTAAGACCAAGTAATAGGCAAAGGTTTATGCCGGAGGTCATCAAAAATAAGGGTTTGTAGCTCCAACGCATATTTTCCTTAGAATTAAACTGGGTTGTTTCTTTTTTCTGGAATGGGTTTTGCTGAATTCAATATCTGACACATGTATTTCCTTAGAAATCATTTGGGTTGAGTATTTTGAAATGGGTTTTGTATCTGGTTGCAATTTGGGTCACTAGATCCTTGCATTATCCTTGGGTTAGTGTGCTTAAATTTGGTGGGGTTGATCCTCCTTAGCACACTTGGAACTCGCTAACACTCCCTATCACAAACTCTTATTCATTCATTTCCATGCAATTGAAACTAGTTCTCCCTTGTGTTTCCCTAGCACTCCCTAACATGTGTTAGTGCCACACCCTATGGCACATCTTGACATGTCTTGGCATGCCTAGATGGGGGTTTATTTTGAATACTTGAGAAAAAGAACTTCAAGATCCATAGTAGGGTCCATAAGAATTACCATATTGTATCCCTTAGATGTATGTAAGACCAAGTACTAAGTAGAGGTTTATGATGGGGGTCGTCAAAAATACAGGTGTGTAGCTCCAATGCATGTTTTCCTTAGAATTAAACCATGTTGTTTCCTTTTTTTTTGGAATGCGTTTTTCTAAATTCAGTATCTGACACATGTATTTCCTTAGAAATCATCCCGGTTAACTATTTTGAAATGGGTTTTCTATCTGGTTGCAATTTGGGTCAATAGATCCTTGCGTTATCCTTGGGTTAGTGTGCTTAAATTTGGTGGGGTTGATCCTCCTTAGCACACTTGGAAGTCGCTAACACTCCTTATCACAAACTCTTATTCATTCATTTCCATGCAATTGAAATTAGTGCTCCCTTGTGTTTCCCTAGCATTCCCTAACATGTTTTGGTGCCACACCCTAGAACATGGCACATCTTGGCATCTCTTGGCATGCCTAACATGTCTTGCAACCGTCTCACATGTGTTTTCACTTCTTGTCATTCCCTAGCACACCTTGCAACTCCCTAGTTATCATGCCCTTATAGATAACCTTACTTTTTTTGTGATTTGGGAACCCAACCAAGTCATTGAAAAAATAGTGTTGTGCATAACCCAAAGTCTCCCTTTATCTGAAACTACTTTTTCCCAACCCCTTATTGCAATCATAGGCTTGCCTCCTGTAAGTCCTATTTTTTCCCAACCTCTTTGAAATGTCTTTCATTTTCCTTTTCCTTTTCCCCTTTTAATATTTTGTCGTGATTTTTGTTGTGCATTAAGTAGGTGAGATTTTCAACCTGTTGCATTTGATATTTGTGGTTCTGAATCTAATCCTCCTTTCATAAACATTCTTCCATTATTCTAACCTTAGGCTTGAGAGTGTTGGGGAAATTTGAATTTTTAGGCTTATTCACAAGAATTTTAACCCCTTTAGGCAGGCTTGACAGTTCAAGGTCAGTGGGGGGAAGATATGATTAGGAATAGAAGGGGTAAGTAAAAAAGAGAGAATATGGAGAGGAGAATGCAAAATAATAGGGAAATCCATCAAAGTAAAAGAATTTATATGAAAGGATAAAACCAAAGAATAATATGAATGGGAATTAATCTTAGCATTAGGAGGCGTAATGTTTACTTGAACTTCTCAATAAACCTTAAGAATAGGTTCCAACCTGACATGAACTTTTTGATAATTTGAAATTGTAGGCTTTGGTTCAAACTTGCTTCTAACTTATTTCCAAATTCTCTTTTTCCTCAAAATGGGAGCCTTCAACTCTAACCACTGGGTCTGAACATGTCCAACTTCATAATGATTGAAACAATGAGATGACATTTTTCAATAATCAATCTTATGGGTCTAGATGTTTTCCTTGTAAACTAATTCAATGGCCTTGAATAAACACTCTTTGATATCTACTTTGACTCGAATCTAGACCCAATACCTATTAATAGAAACATACCAATTAGGGTCCATAGAAATAAATCTACCAAGCTTATTTCCAATAGTGTGAAGGCCCTCCTCCAGCTAGAAGACAAAGGGAGGGCTCAAAAATATAGCTGAAAGTTGTTTCACTGAGATATGTTTGTGAGCAGGATCAAAATCCACCAACCATTTTTCCAGGACTAGGCTTGGTCACCCCCAATGCCATTATGTCTCGTTCATCTTATTATAGTCCACCCTTAGCCAAAATTGAAAGCCTATCCAACCATGAACAAATCCATGGAAAACTGACATATAACCTAGGGCTGACATCCAATTGTTTGAAACCCATGCAATGACAGATGCCTTTTGCACGGTCTTACCATAAAATCTTCCTACTGAAGTAGTTTCTAACAATTTTGGGATATCCTAGAACTTAATATCCTTACCAATGACCATTGAAAAATTATCTTGTTTCACTCTAACATAGACCTTTGGCTTAGACAAAGCAATGGAACCATGGTTTGGATGAAAAGAGGCTTAAGAAGCTTAAATGAAAAGGAGTTTGGTTGAGACATAGGGATAGTTACTACCTCAAAGATAGAATGAGAGCTTAGCTCTTTTGCACTATTATTTTTTCTCAAAAGGAAAACAACCTTGGACAACTCATGCTCAAATTAAATATCTACCTTGGAACACCATCCATCTTGGAAACACCTCAAGATTTGGTTGGATATGATCTGTTAAGACAATGAAGTTTCAATTATAAATTCATACTAGGATTTGAATTCCTCATGTGGACATGATTGGGCTAATAATTAACAATATCAACTTCCATTTGAAACTATGGTTGAATGTAATTAATTGTTGACAAGACTCACTATCCGACAACCAAGACAATGAAAACCCTCGGGAAAAAGAAAGATATTACCCAAACTTTAGTTGTTGTCAAAGAAAAGTGCCTTCAACTCTAACCATTAGGTCTGAACATGTCCAACATTGTAACAATTTTAATAATGAAATGAGATTTTCCAATAATCAATGTTATGGGTCTAGACTTTTTCCTCATAAACCAATTCAATGGCCTTGAATAAAATATCTTTGATATCTACTTTGACTAGAATCCGGGCACACCTTTGCACACCTTGGCACTCCCTAATTGTCATGCACTCATAGATAAGTTTGTTGTTTTTGTGACTTAGGAACCCAACCAAGTCATTGGAAAAACATTGTTGTTCGCAACCCAAAGTCTCCCTTTGTCTGAAATTGGTTTCAACAATGATGTTGAGCTCTTTGAGATGATAAAGGACTACAATTTTAATGAGGGAATGATGAAAGAGACTCTTCATTTGTTGTTCATACTGTCTTTTCTAGACAATATAGGCCATCTTATCAATGCTCCAGAAAAGATAGTAGGGTATATTGAGCTTTTCTACCCTAGTGAAATGCGTTAAAATTTGGATGTGATTGATCATTTTTGGGTTCGCTCCTTTTCGCGCTTTAATTGAGATATTCTTCTCTTGATTTGAATTTGGTGGTTGTTACTACAATTCGGAGCTAAAAACATGTTGTCCGCATATGGATAAAATTTCATCCTTCAAGAACTCCAAGGTGTATGGATATGTTTGAAAGGTATTTTTCTGATCTCATTCTATGATTTTAATGTTAAAATTTCAAATAATTTAAACTTGTATATCGAACTATGGAGAAGAAGGGAGGGTTAGGGTTGACAATAGTTTATAAATTCAATCATATTTTTTTTGTGATTAGCAAGAATGGGCACTCCTATGGAATTATTATCTTCAAGCATTTTGGGAAATTCAATGGTGATGTGGATTGATCAAGAGGCTATGGTCGCTATAGAATTTCTCCTACGATTGCGTTTCTTCTTGTGATAAATGGATCAGCTTATGCTTGTCTTTACTTTGTTCCTTGCTCTAATGCCATGTAAAAAACCCTTGCACTTCTGTAATGAACAATTCTAAAACTAAATTGTAACACCAAGACACACAATTTCTCTACTAATTTCAACAAAATATAACATAATTAAATAACAGTCACAAAATCACAAAACACAATATTTATAGGGAGCTCAACTAGGAAAATCTTCTCCTTCATTGAGAATTCTATTGATAAAAAATGAGCACTGGATTTCTTACAATACAACTTTGTTTGACTGGAAACCAATCTAGTTTTCTTTGCTTGTCCTAAGCTTGAATCACCTACAAGACCCTTCATCTAATTCCCTTAAGTTATGGGCATAGGCTACTCCTAGCTAACTAGCAAATATTATTGAATTTCCATGATCTTAGGTCTATGATAGAATCTTAGAATCTTAGAATCTCAACAAAAGCTACTTTGCACTGTGGAAAATAAATAATAGTAAATCACACATTCACAAGTAAACCCAACTTTTTACAAAAATATTGTACAAATATGTACAACCTAATCTCTATTATATTAAACCAATCTGAATAATACAACATTCTATGGAATACAAGGTAAAATGACAATCATGTTACATACTCTTTGTCATATCTTGTCCCGTTGGTCCTTCACTCCCATTCTTCTCTCTAGTTGCCCCTTACTCCATCAAAGGAAAACACATAGATCTCAAGGAGGGTTTCCACCTATCACCTCTGTAATTTTCTTCTGCTTTAATGAACACGGGATGATCCAATCTACTCTTCTTGGTTGGCCAATCCCTGAGCTCCAATCTTCCTTCTAGCAGACTCTTTCATCCATCAAAGAGCTACACATAGGCTCCCACTAAGCCCTTAAGCACCAATCCATTAACCTCTAAACCATATAGACCTCAAACCCATGACACTCAACACCCTAACCCCTAACCCCTAACCCTTTTCCCTTTACCCTTGATTCCTAAACTATTAAACCCCTTAAATTCTAGAACCCCTAAGCATTTCTCCCAATCAATAGGTGCTCCAACACTAATATTCTTGGTCATATTAGGTTTTTGTCTACTAACCCTTATAAATACAACCTTGATATGAAAATGGTGCACTTAGGCTTCTTGTCTAACTTACAAGAACCTCTCCCACTTCCAAAGCTTTAAATATTCCCAAGCCTTATTGATTAACCAATGCGGAATTGATAATATGTGCTTGAAGATAAGGTGTATGTTGGTATTTATTTTGAACTATTTGTGTACTTTAAAATCTATTGTTTATGCTTATATAACACATACATATATACAGTAATAAATACAACAATAAAACAACACACAAGAGAAAACAATTTAATTAGGAGTTCACCCAAAACTCTTGCGCTATATCTCCATGAGCTCTAGTCAACTCAATTAGGCTATCTGGGATTATCACAAAGTCCTTTTTACAAGCTCTTGGATCAAATCCACTATTTTACACAGAAACAATGGGTTTAGACACCATTTTATCCCTGACTCTTGAAGCTCTCGACTCTTCTGGCTATCGGCTCTCACTCTGACTCTCGACTCTCACTCTCACTCTCACTTTTGGCTCTATCTTTTTTGGCTCTCTGTCAGTTTACAACCATCTAGCTTCCCACTTAAACTCCAAGTGACTCCCTTGGTTGCTCTGCGCTTCAGCTTTTTCTCATTTTCCCCCTGCTCAATTGAGATCTTAGTCTCCTTTGAGTCACTTTTCCAGACTTTTTAGCTTCCCTGGTCATTTCTCTGTGTATCGTCTTCCCTCTACAACTCTGTGGCTTTTCTGCTCCCCCTTAGTTAGACTGGCTACCTGGCTCTACGGCCCTATGGCTATATAAATTATCATTTCCTTTAGAATGCCTGCTTGCAGCCTAGAATGATTATTAGGAGATGTTACAAAGGGATCGTGGCAGTTTCTCTAGCAAAAACCTGAAAATTGGGAAAATCCCATTACACAGAGAACTTCGGAAAAATACACTATCAGGTGTGATTTTTGGACCTAAAAATTCATTAGATCGCCCCTATAACCCTATCAGGTCTGCCATTAGACATAATATCATATCGCTTAAGCATATGGGCTAAATTCCAAATACACGAGAAATACATTGAAAAATCAAATTCCTGGACTTCCAAAAATTATAGAATTTGCCCTAGATTCCTTTCAAATTTGTCTTTGTGTGGTATCCCACTCTTCATCGTCGATCTAGGGTGTTCTCTGATCCAATGGTCATCATGCAACATGTTTTGGCATTATGGCACAGGTTTGGAGCTATGGCACAGGTGTTGTCCTTGATGGCAACCTTCTTTGGTAATAGATTTCAGTTCAGGCACTCAGAAAGTAGAAAAAGACATATACGCAGGTTCATCTAGACGAAGGCACGTATACACGCGGTTTATCCATTACAAAAGGGTGTATATGTTGGTGATCATTCTTTTGGTCCATGGCAGTTAGATCTTGGAACTTGAACCTATGTTTTGGACCATGGCGTCTTGTCAATTGTGTCGATCCCTAGTTTTGGGTTCATGGTATTGAAATGTTATGGTTTTGGACCATGGTATTGGGGAAAGCCTAGGACTATAAAAGAGGAAGGAGATCTTGTGACAAATCACCATCTG
>APFE031336593.1:46813-69313 GCA_000404065.3 Pinus taeda | reverse complement strand
GAGGTAAATAGTAAAAGTAATTCTATTTTTACATTTTCACCCTATTTATAAGCTTTTTAACTCATTTTTTGGGTTTAGAAAGGTTATTTTTGAATATTTTAATGTATTTTTGGTCGAAAATGGGTTTTACGTTTGCTTCTTGTGCAACAACAGGAACATGGGTGACATCTCTTCTACAAACGAAAGCGTTGGATCTCAAGTAGGTCTTCATCACCTACCTTTTTATTTGCAATTAGGAACTTGCGTGATAGCGTTGTTTGATTGTTGCTAGACCCGTTCTGGGCTAGTAGGGATCGCCTCTATCCGTAGAGGGGATTTACCTCTCCAACACATAGCAAAGGTGATAGCCCTCCAGGTTAAACCAATTTTATCTAGGCACATGTCAAGAGAACAGTTCGGATTTCTGAACAGGAGGCAGATTCATGAAGCTATTGGAGTAGCCCAGGAAACCATTCACAATATCATCCAGAAAAAATCAAAGGAGTAGTAGTGAAAATAGACCTATCCAAAGCATTTGACAGGGTCAGTTGGATGTACATTCGGATGCTCCTCACGCATCTGGGGTTTCATATTTGACTTCATAAACCGGGTAAAGGGATGTTTAACCAGTCTAAGATTTGCAATCCTCATCAACGGAGTACCCTCCTCATTTTTCAAAGTCAGAGAGGATTATGACAAGGATTCCCCATCTCTCCCCTCCTCTTCCTTCTGGCAGCAGAAGGCCTCAGTCAGCTGCTCCTTGATTCCCGAAGGAAAGGAAATATCCAAGGGCTGGAAGTGGCAGTCAACCTAAAAATAAACCACCTCCTATTCGTGGATGACATCCTGCTATTCTCTAATGGTAGAAGGTCTGAAACTCAGGAATTAAAAAGGATACTATATCTCTTCTTAAAGGCAACAAGTTTACAAGTTAACAAAGATAAATCACAGCTATTGCTAGAAGGATTCAACAGGCAGGAAGTAACCCATATCAAAGAGGACTTTCCCTTCGAAGATAGGAGGCTTCAAGACTGCTTCAAATACCTTGGGTTATTCCTAAAGCCCTGCTCATATAGGAAGCAGGATTGGCACTGGCTGATTGCAAAAATCGAATCAAGAATCACCCATTGGAGTTTGAAATGGTTATCTAGAGCTGGCAGACTGACCCTTATTAAATCACTCCTTCTGGCAGTACCGGTTTACTGGGCTACATTAACCTGAGTCCCGAAAGGGATTCTGGAGAAAATCAGAAGAGTCTGCAGCAAATTCTTATGGGCAGGATCAAAGGAAGACTCGGTACTCCCATGTGTGGCCTAGGAAAAGGTGGCAAGGCCAAAGGATTGGGGTGGATGGGGAATAAAATATTTAACTACCTTCAGACCATCGCTAGCAGTAAAGTTGGGATGGAGGCTTATTAAAACGGAGAACCTCTAGACTATGGTGGTCAAATGAAAATATATTGATCCAATTCCATTGGAAGATTGGATCAGAAGCCCAACTAAAAATAAAGGCAGTGCCTCAGTGTTGTGGAAAGCAACATTAGATGGCTTTAAGATTATTGAACAAGGCCCATCCTGGCAAGTAGGGAATGGAGAACATGTCCGAATAGGGAAGGCCCCTTGGGTAGGATGCAACGAAGATTTCATGCTATCCCCAAGCCTCATCAACCATCTCAATACAAGAGGCATTCATAGTCTTAGTCAGATTGAGAGCCATGGCCACTCCTCCATTTGGGGCCAAGCCTGGCTTACAGGATTGGACCTAAACCTCAACCCTCAATGGGGAGGGGAATAGATCACCTTCACCATAGAGCTATCTCGATCAAATGTTCGACTAAGAGATAGACCAGATCAATTAGTTTGGGCCCATGCAGACTCAAGAAAATACTCCCTAAAACGAGGATACAAGTACCTAATGACGAAGAAAGGTTGGGGAAATCAGGACTGGTGGGTAACCTCAATCTGGAAATTGCAATGCCTGGAAAAAGCCCAAATGTTATTCTGGTGCATCCTAAAGGAGAAGGTGCCAACTTGGGACATCCTACAGAAAGTCCAGGGAGATGCACCCTATGCAAAATTGCCTCTGAGTCAATTTTTCACCTCTTTATAGATTGTTCCTTCTCTAAAGTAGTCTGGCAAGTTGTCGGGGAACTGATCCACAAAAGAGTCTCGTGGAATGGGCAGATGATAGTTGAAGCCTAGAAATCTTGGTGGCTCCAACACCCTAAAGAAAATCTGAGGAACCTTCTCCTAATCATCTCTTGGGGGTTATGGCTGGCAAGGAATAAAAGTATCTTTCAATATCAAATCCCCTTGGTGGAGAGCATAGCTGTCGGAAGTGCTTCTATCTTCACAAGCATTCATGAGCCCATTCACGAGGATTTCCCCCCCGGGTCAAAGAAGAGTGCATTAAGGAAGGGGTTCCATGGGCATCTTTCGAGGGGGCCTCCAGCCAAAAAAACAAATGCGGTGTCGGGTTGATCATCCACCTACAACCCCATAGATGCCTCAAAGCATCAGTGGGTATAGGGACCGGATCTAATAACTTCGTCGAGTTGACAGCCTTAAAACTCCTTCTTTGTTGGCTCATCCATCTGGGCATATCCCCGATTCAGATCTTCAGGGACTCTCTGAATATTGTTAAATGGCTCAATGGAACAAGAAGATGTCAGAATTACATACTATCTCCACTATTGGAAGAAACCTTGCATTTAAAATCTCATTTTAATATCATTTCTCTATGTCATACATACAGGGAACGCAAACCAACTTTCAAAAGCGAGTCTGCAACAAAATCTGGGTAGTTGGCGGATAGAGGACACAGAGATGGACGAGATCTGTGTGTCGAATTGTCCACTCTATGCTCAAGTGCAATCTCTCTAAGTCCACAGCTTGGGCTCAGGCACTCTCCTTCTTTTCAATTTTTTCTTCAATTCAAAACAACAACTACTTGCACCTTTTAACTCCTTAACAATTTAAAAACTCTTAAACAATTTCCAGCTGACTCATTCCTGTTTGGGTTGCTTTCCCTTATGAGGAGACCCGAGAATGATGCAACCCCATCATTTTATGTTTATAACTAAAAACAAAGACCAATGATGTGGTTTTGATGCTCAGGAAACTCATCAACCAGGGTTGTTTTCCTCTCTGAGGAGGCCTTGGTTTCAAAATTGATCAGTGAATCAAAATTAGATAATCGAGATGGCAAAAGGGTGCATCCCTCAAGCAACATCTCAGCAACTCTATGATTAAAAATCATTCAGTCATTTGAATGCCTAACAGCATATATAATGTAACTTTTTGTCTTTGTAATGAAAAGTTCGATTTCTCTCTCTCTCTCAAAAAAAAAAAAAAAAGGTTTAATATTTTGAAATATTTCTCTATGAAAAATGGATTTTGTTTAATGTACTCAACATATTGTACTAATTACATGAGTACATATTACCAATCACTATAACAATTACAAATTGACATTTTTTTTTAATATATTGGACACACTGTTAGAATTAGATGTGGATAGGCTACCAATAAGTGTGACAATTACATATTGGTTCCATTTTGATTATTGTGGATCTTTATGTTGCCCCAATTTGTATGATGTTGAGTCTCTTATTTATATATAATAAAATGGGTTTCTTATAGGGGCCCAATCATCCACCAGAGCCTGTGAAAAGTGTGTTTCCCTAGCTCGTTACCAAAGCCAATGGCTTGTGTTATTGCATTGTCCAATGTTGTAAAATGTTGCATTGTTAACTAATTAACGCATAGACAATTTACATTGTTACAAATAATAGAGTTGTAATCCATTGGATAACATATGAATGCAATCATTGAATCAAAACACAATAGTATATTAAAATCAATATTATTATAAAAAAATATTTTATTTTTAAATCATTAATTGAAACGATGTTTGAAAAAAATTAATTAACATATACTCATATTACATATTGACTCATTATGTTCTTTTGAACTCACTCAACAGTGTTTTCCATAAATAGACATCAGTGCATTTTAAAGAGTAACATGTACCAATGAATAGTAGTTAAAATATCGCATTCATGATTAAAAATGTCAAAGTGCTATTATTAGTCTCTGCCTACGACAACGCAGGGACTATAGCGTTTGCTCTAGCATTGACTAGCTATTAAATCATCTATTGACTGTAAGTTTTTATGCCTTAACCAAAGTTTATTGCTGGAAATTTCAGTGTAAGAAACTTTTAACCAAACTTGTGAATTCGCCCTTCTATTTGCAAGCCTCATGTGCCTTGATGTTATTTCAGTGAGGGCATGTTATTTTATCATAATTTTTTCAAAACAAATGTGTGAGCAAACAAGTTATTTTATGCAAACTAGGAAGGTTGGGGCAAGTAAACTATTTTATGCAAAGTTTTTAAAACTGAAAACACATTGTCCAATATACAAAGCCACCACTTCCAGTGGCAGGCCACCTGCAGCTTCTTCTCACCACTTGTCACCTCTTCTATATCCTGCCCTTTCTTTGTTCCATGCAATATCCTCCTGCCTCCTCTTAATTCCTCTCGCCCCTCTTCAGTACATTGAAAACACATTGCTCTTTAGATTGGTCATCTGCTAGTGTTGGTTCTTCAGCCAGATCTAAGCAATTATCATAGCATGCTCATGTTAGCCCAGTGTTCTCTGCAATAGTTGAGCGTACATTTAATACTATTCTTATATGAACTTGCAGCTCCATAGCACAGAGAATTGGCATGCCCTCCAGGAACTTGTGGATTGATTTTGATGGTCATGCCCTCTAGGCACTTGTAGAGTGATTTTTTAGAAGAAGAATAGTATTCTTATCTGAACTTGCAGTTCCATAGCATAGAGAATTGGCATGCCCTCCAGGAACTTGTGGAGTGATTTTTACAGCCATGCCCTCTAGGCACTTGTAGAGTTATTTTTTAGATGAAGAAGCCAACAACAGTTCTACAAATGAAAATTTGAAAATTGTCGTAATTTTTGAAGATGTCGTGATTCTTAATCTGCATCACATCGCAGGTAAATATCATTAAACAATCCTTACATTTTCTATTCATAATCCAAAGGTAAATACTAATTATCAATCCTTATGTTATCTTTACATTATCTCTTCATATTTCAAATGATAAAAATTGGCAATGTTTGTATTAAAGAATTAAAACCCACTGGTCAACTCTACGAAAGAGAGTCTGAACCAGGAGAGTCTGGCTCTGCAGAACGCTATACATTGTTCATGCACATTACACATTAAATAGAAAACATGGTTTTATGGAAGTTAGAACAACATCCTAAGAAATAGAAACTAATTCCTATCCTGAGGTTACGTGAACCAACTCTACCTATTCTAGGATATTCTCCATTATCTTCAACACTCTCCCTTAATGGAGGATGGGTTCACAAATATGCCTAACATCTCCCTAAACATTTGAAACTTAAATTTTCCAAGAGGATTAGTGAAAATTTCTGCGACAATATCACATGTATACAATATTCCAAATGGATTTCTTTGAATTGCACTTTCTCCCTGACAAAGTGGAATTGTGTATCAATATGTTTAGTGTTTTTGTGGAACACTGGATTATTGGCAAGTTTGATTGAACTCTGATTGTCGCATCTGATTATTGTTGCATCTATCTATTCTTCCCCAACATCCTGGAGAAGTCTCCGCAACCAAACTGCCTCACACGTTGCTGCACACATGGCTTGATACTCTGCTTCTATTGAGGACAAGGAGACTGTGTTCTACTTCTTGTTGCACCATGTGATTACCCCGGATGCAATGTTGAATGCATAACCTATTATAGATCTGCGATCATCTACATTTCCAGCCCAATCTGAATCTGCAATTCCTGCCAATCTAACATCAGAGGAGTAAATGTAAATAATATTATAATATATAGTACCTTGTAGATACTTCAAAACACTTTTCATTGCATTACAATGGCTTTCGAGTAGCCTATACATAAATTGACTTAGCACACTAACTGCATAAGCCAAATCAGGTCTGGTGTGGTTAGGTAGATTAGACTCCCAACCAGCTGTCTGTAAAGTGTTGCATCCGCCGCTTTTGAGCCATCCTCACACTGCAATTTGATGTTCTGTTGTAATGGTACCGCTGCAGGCTTACACTGATCCATCCTAAACTTTTCTAACAGGCCTTTTACATACTTTTCTTGGGACATAAATGTTTGACCTGAATCTCTCTAGATCTCAAGGCCTAAACAGTATCTGAGTTCACCGAGGTGTTTCATTTCAAACACCTGTGACATATGTTTCTTGATTTCATCGATTAGATATGTAGCATCACCTGTAATGATCAAATCATCTACATACAACGAAATCAACACTACACGCCCTTGTTCATCTTTCATGGTGTAAGTATTATGGTCATTTTTACTTCTATTATAGCCAACTTGCAGAAAAAATGAATCAATATTTTCATATCAAGACCTGGGAGCTTGTTTTAGTCCATAAAGTGCTTTCTTCAATCTACAGACTAAATGTTCTTTTTCTTTCTATACAAACCCTTCCGGTTGCTCTAGATAAACCTCTTCTTTTAGTTCTCCATTCAAAAATGTACACTCTACATCTAGTTGGTGCATCATCCAATGTTTCTTAGTAGCTAAAGAAATTAACATTGTAATAGTGTTCAATTTAGCTACATGGGCGAAGGTTTCTTCATAGTTTATCCCTTCTTTTTGTGAGTACCCCTTTGCTACCAGCCTAGCTTTTAGTTTTTCTATGGTTCCATCTGCATTAATCTTCAGTTTGTATAACCATTTACAACCTATGGTTTGTTTTCCTCTAGGAAGTTCAACTAATTCCCAAGTGTTATTTATGATTATTGAATCATATCCCTGTTCCATGGTTGTTTTCCATTCACTACATTCATTTGCTTCTTTATAACTAGACAGTTCAACCACATTTATCATACTAGTTATAAAAGCATTTTCCCTATATCTTGCAGGCATTTGAGCTTTCCTACCTGATCTCCTGAGTGGTGGGGTGGTTTCAAACCTTATTTAATCATTATTTTCTTTTTCTTCCTATTGTTGTTGCTACTGCTATTGTTGTTGTTGTTGTTGTTTTTGTTGTTGTTGTTATTGTTGTTGTTGTTGTTGTTGTTGTTGTTGTTCATCCTCTGCCTTCGTCTAATGCTGACCCTAATTGTTCTCTGCTTCTTCTTCTGCCAAGTACAAAATTTCCCATTCCTCATTATGCTCATCAGATTCTTCATGATCCTGTGCATGGAATTTGACATCTCTACTAACAAAAATCTTGTGAGTAGAGGGATTAAATAATATGTAAGCTTTATATTGTGAACAATACCCTATAAAGGTACATCTGATGGCTTTTGAATCTAATTTTCTTCTACCTTCCTTTGGAATGTGGGAATGCTTTAGATCCAAATATTCTTAAGTGTTTTACTGCAGGCTTAAATCCATATAATGCTTCATAAGGAGTTTTAGACTCAAGACTCTTTGTAGGACTCCTATTTTTCAAATAAACTGCAGTATTCACTGCTTCAGCCCAAAAACCATTCGAAAGATTCTTACCTTTCAACATACTTCTAGCACATTCCACCAGTGTTCTGTTCTTTCTTTTTGTTACTCCATTCCGCTGTGGAGTATGGGGTACTGTGAATTGCTGCAAAATTCCATGATCTTTATAATACCTGATAAGCTCATCCTTCCTGTATTCTCCCCCTTGATCAGAACGAAGCATTTTTATCTGTTTCCCTGTTTGTCTTTCAATCATATTTTTAAACTGCTTAAGTATTTGAATGTATGGCTCTTCTTACTTAAGAAATACACCCAAGAGAACTTCGTACAATCATCAATAAACAGTATAAAATACAGTGCACCTCCTAATGATTTTGTCTGCATTGATCCACAAAGGTCTGTGTGCACTAATTCAAGTACATCCCTCTGTTTCTTTTCTACTCGAACAGGGAATTCTTCGCTATGCATTTTTCCTAATGTACAAGCATCATAATCATTATGTACTTGCTTTAGCATAGGAATATCTCTTACCATTTCCATCTTTTGTAGTAACAACAAATCATTATAGTTGATGTGGCCAAATCTCTGATGCCATAGCTCTTCTGTAGTCAGGCTCGATGCTGTCAATGCTTGAACTCATGCAGGTCTTACATCCAACTTGTATAGTCCTCCTGTTCAGATTCTTGTAGCAATTGTCTTCATGCCATCTAGCAGATCTTTAATATAACAGTTAGATTTAAAGAATTCAACTTTCAGATCTTGATCTGTAATCATGGATACAGAAATCAAGTTATTTGTTACACCAGGCACATACATACCATTATGAATTTGTTTGATATTACCATTAGGTAGAATGATAGAAACTTTCCCACACCCTTTGATTTCATGACTTCTATCATCACCTAGGTAAATCTGTGCTCTTTCGTTGATTTCTTAAAAATCTTCGAACTAATGTTTGTTCCCTATCATGTGTGTTAATGCTCCTGAATCTACATACCAGATGTTTGCATCAACATTCTCATCACAATCTGCCATGAACAATCTGAAATTCTACACACTATTGTCATTCACAAGATGACCTGCATGTCTTTTCTGCTTCTGTTGTTCTTCATGATATTTCTTCTTCCTGCACTCCCTGGAAATATGACACAGTTTTCCACAATAAAAAAAATTTATTTTCAGAGTAGTTTCTATTCGGATGCATACCTTGGGTTTGATTTGGTCTTTTGTGTGAGTTTGCTCCGTTTTGCTGTTGTGGACTTCCTTTCCCTTTGAAGAAGTTTTTCTTCGCCATTAATGCAAGATCGGCACTCTAGGGCTTCAAAGTCGATCTTCTTTCTTCTTCTTGCATCAGTATTCCTATCAGCTCTTCAAATTTCAGGATCTTTTCTCTGGAATTTATCCCAGTGATGAAAATTTGGTAATCATCAGTGACACCATTCATTGTAATGGTTACAAGATCTGTATCGTCAACTGTATGACCAATGTCTGCCAGTTTGTTCTTCAAATCCTTGATCCTTGCTACGAATGAAGCAATTGTTTCATCTCCTCCATCTTCAGGGATAGGATCTTAATCTTGAGGAACAGAAGACGATTTGAATACCTGATCTCATACAAATCCTTCAGAATTCCCCAGATCTCGTTAGCTGTCTCACAATCTCTAATGTGTGGTATGATGCAGTCTTTGACTGACATCTTCAACAGATTCCTTGCTTTACCTTCTCGCTTCTCCCAATCTGGGATCGATGTCGATCCAGCCATGGGCTTCAACTCATCCCCGTTCGTAATCATCCAAGCACTCTGCACGTCTAGCAAAGTCTGCATCTTGAATTTCCAATTTGCATAATTGGAACCATCAAGCTTATTATGCTCATTCAAGCATGCTTCAAACATATTATTATTCATCTTGGCGATTTAGAAGAAAAAAAATCGACAGGTAAAAGAAGATGTTAGATTTACCCCAAATCCGTGACAAAGACAGATCACTGATCTTCAATGTTGTTTAATCTCGCAGTACATCCGCTGATCATCGTGGCTTCCTTCACAGCCTCTAGACAAACTTCTGTTGTCAACTACAGCCTTGTTCTTGGCTTCCCCATGCAGCGTTTATGATTTACATGATCGTTGTAGATGTACATGACTTATTTGCGACGTCGTCGCAGCTATACATAGAATACCTGCGACAGCCAAAATAAAAAATCCATGAGAAGGAGCTACAGTGCACTCGCCATAGTGATACTTTGCTTAACCTGCGATGATTTCTGGTTCCTATTCAATGACACCCACCAGCCAGCGTACAGGTTCCTAAGCCCTAATGCTCTGATACCATGATAAAAAATGGCAATGTTTGTATTAAAGAATTAAAACCCACTAGTCAGCTCTACGAAAGAGAGTCTGAACTAGGAGTGTTTGGCTCTGTAGAACGCTCTACATTGTTCATGCACATTACACATTAAATAGAAAACATGGTTTTAAGGAAGTTAGAACAACATCCTAAGAAATAGAAACTAATTCCTATCGTGAGGTTACGTGAACCAACTCTACCTATTCTAGGATATTCTCCATTATCTTCAACATCAAAAGAAAAGGTACATTTTTCCAATTACAATTTTCAATTTGAGAACCATAAAAATCATTACGGAGACTCATCATCCTTGCAACATTTTAGTAGCATCTGGTTGTTGGTTATGTGCTCAACAATACCTGTAGTTCCTAATTTATGATGTAATTATTTTTTACTTATGTGTCAAGAGTTGCATGGCTCGTATATATATCAACTCGCATATAGCTTCTACGCTAGCGAATTGGACTTGCTTTGATGTTTTAAAACGCCTTACTTATAACTACCTAGTTGTTTAGAGGACAAATTTAATCAGGCATGTAAACTATTCAAATATTCATGCTTTATTGAGGTTTATTCTTACATTCTGGTATACAAGTTCTATAATATGTATATTACTCCATTTGAAAAATAACTGAGCACTACAGATCATTGATCATAAACAAAGAGGATACCTTGGAAATACTCTGCCACAATAGCTTAGCTAAGCTAAACTGCTTATGTCAATGGTTTACCCCAGAGGGCCTTTATGGCGCAAGTGAGCGAGATCTCTCATGGCCAGTAGGGGTATTCAGATGGAATGTTAACTCTAGTTTCCACCTTTTTTAATTAACCTTGAACTCTGAATCATAATAATGCTTTCGTGTGTATACACACCCCAATAAAATTAAACACATTATATTTGTGGAAATATTTCATATTTAAAATGCAGCAGGACAAAATATCAAATTTCCAAGGTATGCTTAAACTAAATTTTTAAATACTTAATGGTGTTTACAATATTATGAATGATTGTATTATTGAGGACAATACCGCTTGAAAGGATTTCGGCACCTATAATTGTTCCTACAATCTCTAAATTTATGATTTTTTCTCACTGATTATGTCATTTGACAACAACTCATCTTTGATTTTATGAAATCCTTTAGAATACAACAAAGCAAACGTCGTGACCAACATAAGGAAGCACGATGGTATTTTTCCCTCGTATATCACCATGGCTAGCATTCTTCTTCTTCTGCTCCTTCTTTAGCCTCTGCGGGAAATCAGTCAAAGACTGTTCACCAGCAAAATTTTTTGTGATTACTGCCATCACCAAATTTGCTTGCGATCTACTATTACCACCTAGAAATGTTTGTGTACTTCTCTAGCCTCGTTCCACAATGGAAATTTCCAACAATAAACTTAAATGACCAGATGTTCCAGGTGGAATTGTCTGCCACTGGTGAACCTATAGAATTCACCCTAACTCTGCGTAATAAAAGACCCTTGCTCAGGACACTCATTTCTATTGGTAGCGAGGGATCGAATGCTACCACCTTTGCTTTAATGGATAGCAATTCCTTCCGGCGGAAGGTGTTCATAAATTTAGATATCGCGATAACCAGAAAATATAGTTTTCATGGACTCGACCTCAACTGGGAGTTTCCCATAGATGCGACGGAGATGCAGAACTTGGGCAACCTCTTCGATGAATTGAGGCATGCCTTTAAATTGGAAGCCAGGGCATGGCATCCCCCTCAGCTCCTCCTCAGTGCAACTGTCTATTTTGCGCAGTGTTTCCTCCTAGCCACCGACAAGAGGTCGTACCCTACAACCTCCATTGCCCAAAATTTAGACAAGGTGAACGTCAAGTGCTTCGACTATCACAACTCGTGGGACACTTCTGCCACAGAGCTCATGCGACAATGTATGACCCATCATATAACATCAGCACCAGCTTCGAAATTGGATCGTGGCTCCACTATGGGATTCGCCCAACAATCCTGGGAATGTCGCTCTATGGGCGTTCCTAAATACTCAAAAGCCTAGACGAGACAGGGATTGGAGCCCCTGCAAAACGTGTTGAACAAGTTTAGGCAATAAATTTTTGACTGATCGCCATGGCTAGCGTGTTGGACAAAGCAGCGAAACTGAACAAACAAAGTGACAACTTTCCAGAAAATTTGAAACAAGCGACACTCACAAGGATGCATGTCGAGTACATGTATCACTTTCAATTAGAATTAAAAAAAGTAATTAGAATTAAAAAAGTAATAATAAGATTGTTTAACCTTTGATTTAATAAATTATAAATTATAATTAAAACTATTTTCCGCCACCTGTCATTCTTACGAAGTAGGCATTTTTTTATATGGAAATTTAGTTTATTAAATTCGTAGTCGGAATTTCTAATAAATATATTGACGCTACAATGATGATTTTAACAAATTTTAGGAAGGATGCTCTTAGATGGGACAAATGTCACTATTAAGAAACTAATGGCCTTGTTGCATTGGTTTTAAATTAACTCGCTCATGGTCGTTCTTTCGTTGTCATTATTGTGCATGTGATCTACCTTCGAACTATAATGCTCCAGCATCTCAACTATTCAAATGCATTGTCAGCATACATTTTTCACACTTATTTTTAAACATAAACATTTTCAATAAGACAATTAGATTTAAGGATTTCATCTGGGGTCTATCACTCTATTTTTTATTTAATTGACTAGAAGATTTAAGAAGCACCTTCTCTAATAATTGAAAGAGAGATATATCAGCGTCACCAGAAAGGGGTGGGTCCTCTCGCTATGGAAGTGAGGGCTTCTTTCTTCGCTAGAGCATGTAGTAGTGGGGGGAGGGCATACGCTTACTGCAGGGACTATCAAAGCATGAAACAGTGGGGGGAGGAGGGAATTCGCTTACTGAAGGGACTACCAGCTACATGCAACACTTGTTTTAAATGACATACACGTGATTGTATTTATCCATTTAAAACACTATGGTCATAAAATTATGATAAGCACTAGTACGATAAATATACATCACATCAATTCTTAGTAACAAAGAAAAGTGTCAACATCTCACCTCAGATATTCGAAACTTCATGTGCCTCCGGTGCATACAATAATATAAGCATCAGTGTGCCATACAGAATGACCTAGATGTTACATTAATAGCTACACTCGCACGTCCTATAAAAAGGTAACTGATGCATCAAAGAAAAGGACATAGTCAATGCATAATGTGTGTATAAGAGCAAGTGTGTTTGATTTTGCGTATTTTTAGATGCTTTTTAATAAGGCATGCATTGGTGTGTAACATATATAATAACATTGGTGGTCGTGACGTTTATATAAGCCTTGGTGTTTTTAAGTATATTACACACTCGTGCATTTATCTATACAAGCACTAGAAAAAAAAACCTTTGCACACCCAAAAAAAATTAGTTACAGTGAACATCCATTTAAAATACCACATAATCCTTTGTTATGAATGGTGGAGCTTGTAGTGGAATTTTATTTATTTATTTTCAATCTTGTAACACTAAAAGCCTCCACAAAAACCTCCACTATAAAGTGTTTCCTTTGTAGTGAAAACATATCCACAATGAAGTCAAATAAATAAGTTTATAAAACTCATACATATAGTTGGTCTAGTCAACTTCATGGTATTGGTGGTTGACTCAAACTAAAAATATAACCTCATATTAATAAGTGGTTTCAGAAGGCAATCAAAATACTAGGCACTATACCTTGAAAATCTTATTGTCTCTCAATGTAAGCTTACGAAGATGTCCTATATGAGAAAATCAATTGATGTAAAAAATCATACTTTTTGCAGTGGACCACTACAAAATTGTTTGAATTTTTCTAACAGAGGCAATGGTGGAATAGGGCAGCAAAATCACTATTATAACTCAACTCTAATAGAGAACAAGAAAATTTTAATTATTGTAAACACATGAAACCACCATGGATATACTATCATTTAAGCTTGTATACTCAATAAATGTCATTCGTGATTCATGGTAGGTGATGTGGAATTTAGTTATAATCATATCATGACTTACTGACATCCTCTAGAGGTGAGAAAAACCTGGAAAAATGAATGGCTTCACTATAAGAGTTAGTTGTTTGCCTCGAGTGCATTGAATAACATAGAAACAATCTCTTGCTAAGTTGTGACACATGGCATAACATTAGTTCATATAATATTTGACATAATTAAAGGGCAAAAATAATGGTATTTTTATAAAGATGACTCATGATAATGTATGCAAATGGGGTACTTTGTTCCACAAACAAGGGTGTATCATACATCAATTTGGTTCCTTAACTTAAAATTAGATTATTATTGTTATTATAATCCACCAAGAAATCAACTTCCTCCACATGAATTTTCCAAAACTCTCTAAATCCTTAGAGACCTTGACCTTCAACTTCCAAGCCTGATCATGTTAGCGGGATTCACATCGGGACTAGGAGATGACCATGTGGACTTGAATACAACACTCTTACTAAAAAGTGTAACTAGGTTCGATCTTCATAATGACATGTAATCACTATTTTATGTAATGAGATGCAAATAAGAAAAATGAAATTATCATATTGACTTGCTTCATGGGTTTCATGAGCAAGGGATTTGTTTTGAGTCAAGACCCCCATTGAGAGTCTTTAGGGTTTATTCATCTAATCCTAAAAGAGTCATTGTCATGTAAATGGAGTCATGTTACATTTCATAAAAAGCTCAGTATTATCTATGTAATGTATCCTCCAAGAACTTGTCACCTAACCTCTTCAAGTCTAAAATCAATGAAGAAGCTGCAAGAGCAAGTCAGGCTACCTCTAGTTTTCAAGTCGGCCTAAAGACCTACTGAAGAGGTGTATAAATAGAGGAATTAGACCTAAATTCTAACAAAGAAATTCTATCTGATTTTAGTCAAGGGAAGTGAGGAATAAAGTGCAAAAAAGAAGCAGCGAAAAGGGTTTTCTTTAAGGCTAAAAAGGACACTCTTCTAGGGTAGTCAAAGAAGAATCTTCTGGGGCAAGTGAAGAAGGATCTTTTGGGGCAGCGAAGAAGGGATCTTTTGGAACAAGCGAAGGAGGCAGTAAATAGATTTCTTCTGGGATAGCGAAGAAAGGAATCTTTTGGGGCAACAAAGGAAAAGACTCTTTTGGGTACTCAAAGTAGATACCGAGTTTCTCTAAAAGGACCTAGAGACCGAGATTCTCTAGGGAAGCTGTTAAGTTGCAGCATAAGGGATAGAGACCGATTTTCTATAGAAGGAGACAAGGAGCAGTTCTAGAACAAAGGAAAAGGAAGGAAGAAGAGAGCAACAAGGTGGATGACATGGTTCTTGAGATTATACTATAGTCAAGAGTCTGTGTCATGGTCTTGGTACTTATCAATTGAAGATCTAGAAGAAGAATTTTGATCGGGTTTTTGGAGAAGCCTATATACTGTGTCACCTACCTTTATTTATTTTAGTAATTGTCACGATGAATAGAACAAACTAATAAGCTAAAAAAGGAAAAGGTCACAAGCTAAGAAGTACAAACATATCACAAGCAATTATCAAGCAGAAAAATTGTTAACATTGAATGCCCTAGATTTCTCAACATGGTTTTAGAGCTTAGGTGTTGAAGGCAAGAAGGGGTAGTCAAAGCAAGTTGACACACAAGAATCGATTTTCATAGAAGGCATCAAAGCAAGTCGAGGGCTATCCACGAGTTAAATATCTACATCAAAGAAACCCTAGATCGAAGGAATCATGAAGAAAATACAAAACCCTAGAAGCACTTTAGGTATCATCACATCATCAAAGGATCGTGAATCAATCTCTCTCTCATAAATCACTCAAGAAGAAGGTCCTCTATCAACATCGAGATAAAAGAGGAAACAAACAACAATCTGACAAGTAAGTCTATGACTAAATCTGATAATATCAAAATGTCTTTTTGCAAGGAAAGCAATAAATTGGTTGGGGCTGTAAATTTCCTTGTATGGAAGAAAATGACTGACCTAAACCTTATTAAGAATGAATTCATGGATCACATTAAGGGATAAATAACCAATCCTCCAAAATAATATACTCAATCTCATGTTAGATACATGAAGGGAGAAGTGAGAGCCGAAAGGATTCATATAGAATCTATAAAAGACTCTCTAATCCCATATGTATCAAAATTAGAAACTTAAAAATCTATATATGACAAACAAGTAGAGTTGTTTTATTTAAGTACTGAAGGATAAGTAATCTCCTTAAGGAAATAAATCTACAAACTAAAGATATCTAAGGAAGATGGAATAGCCTCATACTTCATGAGGATATCAAAAATTTGAGATCAACTACAAGAACTAGGAGAAGTTATGTTTGATAGAGAGATGACCACAGTGGTACTAAATGCACTACCAAAAGAATGGTGTAAATTTACTTCAATTTTATATGAGAAGAAAGAGACCACTCCATTTCAAGATCTACGGTCACTCTGTAAGATCGAAGAAACCAAACTGAAGGCAAATATTGATGTCGGACCAAGTGAGCAAAATCAAGCATTTGCTAAAATGACAAGAATAAATGGAAAATTTGGTCCTCCAAAGAAGAGGAAGAACATGGATAAGATAATATGCTATAGATGTCATGAACTTAGACACTATAGAAGATATTGTCCTAACTGTGGCAAGGGCGAGAGGAATAGAGATGAAGCACACATTATCGAGGAAGTGAAAGAACCTGAGTCAAAGAAGCCTAAGAATGAAGAAATAAAATATCTCTATTATGACTGAGATGATCTTCTTCTCGAGAAGGTACTTTCCACTTGTAAATTATGGATAGGGTTCAATTTAAATTATATAGGATGCATTAGGTTAGAAAATACTATAGAAGCATTAAAAGTAAGAGCTCGAGACACGAAATGTAGAAAGTATGTTTGGTACAAATTACAAAGAATAGGAAGCTCTTAAGGAAACCTCATTAATACTTATAGAAGAGGTCATCATCAACTAGAATCATCATAGAAGAAAGCACATGCAGGATGAGGATATGAAACTTTCTCAACTTTCTATGATCACCAATGAAGAAAGGAAGAAAAGGATTTCATCGGGAATTTCAACTCGTGGGATTCAAGAAATGATCGTGTGACAACATAACAGGAAATCACATCTGAAGGATAAAATCCTTTCGAATGAAGCTGCGACACGAAGTCTGAATGACCAAAAGAAAGAAGAGGTATGTATGCTTACATATATAATTATGAAAGTCATGTCATATGGTTTCAAATAATATGGATCACTATTTCCATCTTGGGAAATATGATCAAGAGAAGAAAGGATCTCCTCCTCTGAAAGATTGTAGTAAAGCATAAGTCACACTAGATGAAATCAACATAATATGATATGAATTAGAGGAAGTTGACTACAATCAAGGAACTATGATTGGAAGCTCCTGAGAATGAAGTCAGAAAAGAAAGGAAGAAATCGTGTTAATATACAACGAACGTGGAAGGCATTCAACCTCTGTAGTCCAAGAAGATTTTACTAGAAGATCTCCCGAAAGGATGTGAAGACTCCGATGAACGTCAAAAAAATATAGAGACCCTTGACAATGAATATTTGTGGGAGATGTGTCAATATACATGCAGGACGTTGATGCTTATAGGAAGATGTCATGGTGAAAGATCATCACAAAGGTAATTTTAAGTCGAAGTGTTCATTGATTATTTTGAACTAACATCTGGTTGGGCTTATGTAGGACTGTCAAAGGGAAGATCTGTAAATAACATGCAAGCAGATCATAGAGAAGGATGTAATTTCCTTATGAAAGATGGCATGAAAGCATAATGACACGAAGAAAAACTAGATGGAAGATATAACGAATCACTTTTTGATGAGTTGAGGACATGACTGACTCATGGATAAAAAGTAATGGATGATATGTGCCCTATTTAGAAGTTCCCAAAGATGAAGACTCCTTGACGAAGAAGAAATTCATGACATCAAAAAAGGAGTTCTTCAAGCAACCGTTTATTTTGGGATCTCCACATAAGGAGTCGTGATAGGTCCTTGGTTAATATGGAGCTTCTTACTTGGAAGAAACTTGGAAATTCCTAAGCTGGAAGATTCGGTACATTCCTTTAATGGAATAAAACCTTGTGGTATAAAAAGTAGTGATAAACATGTTGTTTTAATATTCACTTGGGAAGACATAATGGAGGATTGTGTAATCATCTGGCATTTGATGCTCCTAGGGGATGAGATAGGGTATCCCATGAAAGAGTAGTCATGGAGGACCAATATTATTTTGGGACTAGGGAGTCCAAGAAAAGAATAGTCCTTATGGAGAATATATTGAGTGAACCCGGGTGGGGTATGTTCCTAGAGAGACAATGATGAGTATGTCTATAAATCATTGGTCTTGCCAGCATTGTGATCTGATCTTGTAGAGAGATAGAGTTGTTAGTCAATGCCTTTCTATATAACAATGTTGGTTGGTATGATGTTATACAAATGAGTTACAAATATGAATTCTTCTTATGATAGATTCTTAAGATTGAGAAAGTCCAAGGTACCATTATGAATACCTCCCTAGTTAAGAGGGAGTGTTGAAAAGTGTAACTAGGTTCGATCTTCATAATGACATGTAATTATGATTTTATGTAATGAGATGTAAATAAGAAAAATGAAATTATCATATTGACTTGCTTCATGGGTTTCATGAGCAAGGGATTTTGTTTTTTATTCAAGACTCCCATTGAGAGTCTTTAGGGTTTATTAATCTAGTCATAAAAGAGTCAATGTAAGTAAATGAAGTCATGTTACACTTTGTAAAAAGGTAAATATTGTCTATGTAAAGTATTCTCAAATAACTTGTCACCTAACCTCTTCAAGTCGGCCTACAATCGATGAAGAAGTTGCAAGAACAAGTCGGCCTACCTCCAGCTTTAAAGTCAGCCTAAAGACCCAATGAAGAGGTGTATAAATAAAGGAACTTAGCCTCCATTCTAAGCAAGAAATTTGATTTGATTTTAGCGAAGAGAAGTGCAGAAAAAAGTGTGAAAAAGAGGCAGTGAAAACAGTTTTTTCTAAGGCTAAAAAGGACACTCTTCTAGGGCAGTGAAGAAGAATCTTTTGGGGCAAGTGAAGAAGGATCTTCTGGGGCAGCAAAGAAGGGATCTTCTAGAACAAGCGAAGGAGGCAGTAAATAGGTTTCTTCTGGGATAGCAAAGAAAGGAATCTTTTGGGGTAGCAAAGGAAAATACTCTCTTGGGTACTCAAAGTAGAGACCGAGTTTCTCTAAAAGGACCTAGAGACCGAGATTCTCTAGGGAAGTTGTGAAGGTGCAGTATAAGGGATAGAGACTAAGTTTCTCTAGAAGGAGTTGAGAAGGAGCAGTTCTAGAACAAAGGCAAAGGAAGGAAGAAGAGAGCATCAAGGTGGGTGACAAGGTTCTTGAGAGGATATTATAGTCAAGAGTTTGTGTCATGGTCTTGGTACTTATCAATTGAAGATCTAGAAGAAAAAAAATTATTGGGTTTACCTCTCAAAAGGTGAGAGGTTTTGGCCCTGGCTAGAGAAGCCTATATATTATGTCACTTGTCTTTATTTATTTTGGTAATTGTCTTGATGAAGATAACACACTAATAAGCTAACAAAGAAAAATATCATAAGCTAAGAATTACAAAAATATCACAATAATTATCAAGAAGAGAAATTGTTAACATTGAATGCCCTAGATTTCTCAAAAAATCTTGTTCAAGGATGGGGGAGAAAGATAAAATCATCTTAGATAACTTAAAAATTTGTGAAGAGATTCAAAAATGCTCTTATAGTGAAGGTTCCTTCCAAAAAAATTTCTAGAACTCTTGCTCTTATAGAAAGAGGCTTGGTAGGTCAGTTCACAAGTATGTGGCCCTCTCCTAAAAGTGTTTAAGAATGGATTGAAAAAACGTGAGCAAGGCTTGTCTCACGCCCCATTAATGTTTTTGTTAGTTGTAGAGGGTATTTCATGTTTTTATTCAAATTTGAATAAGACGAAAAGTTTGATATTTAGAAAGAGGCCATACTTTGTATGGGTATGCCTGCCTCGCCTTCCTCTTCCTTATTGGGAGGTAAATATCCTTATATCCTTAGGAAACTCCCTTCGAAAGTTCCTAGACAACTCAAAGCCAAAGGGCAAACAATTTGTGTATGCAGGATTATGTGTGAAATTTGATTTAGAAAAAAGGAATTCCAAAGAACATAACCCTAAAAAATGGAGACTGGACTCATGAACAGATTCTAGAGTACGAGAGAATCCCATATGTGTAAACTTTGTCATGAATATGTCACTTTGCTAAGGAATACAAGAGAAAACTCCATCCTTTGGGAGAGAAACATCCCTTAGGTGAATGGCAATCTCCAAAGAAATTTGTTGCAAGGTTTGCTAGAGTTGGTTCTTCATCCAGGAAAGTGGTTATGGTTGATCTTTCTATCAATCATTCTGAACTTGTTTCCTCCATCCCTAAGTTAGATTACCCATCAACTGGTTATATATGTCGTAAGACTAAAGAATCATAAATTGATTTTGATTGATCTCATCCCTGTCCTACTATTCCCCCTCTTCTTTAAAGAAGAGAAAACATGTTGTGTGTAAGGAAGCCCCTTCTCCTTGTGATCCTTCTAGCTCCCACGTCATTGAATGTGCCTCTTTTTCTCTTGCTAAGGTTTTTAGCCCTCAAGCCTCTCAGCCTCCTCTCAAGGACTTTGAGGAGACTACCTTCTCTGAGTCTCCCCATATCAAAGCTCCACTCTCCAACATATCAAGAATGACAATCTTGCTCACGAGGAGAAAAAATCAACCTCCTAGACAGATGGAGAGTACTTGGAAAAATTAAATAAATAAATAAAATTGGATGAAAACCTAATAAGGAGAAATGAGATGAATTTATAGCCATGGAGCAAATCTTAGGCACACAAAATATAATAGAACATCAGTATAAGAATAAGCAAAATGCAAGGAAAGAATCAAAGAAACATATAGACAATGGGGGAGAGGAGGCTCCCTTACAAAGTTATCAATGAAAATAATTTCTTGAAACCAAAGAGATTCAGGGAACCCCATAAAAATCCTATTAATTAAGGAGATAATTAGGAGTGAGAAATAAGTAGACATTTTGTTCCTACAAGAAAAAAATGGATGCAAGTGATTTTGAGAAAACCAAAATTCAGTTTTGGGCATTTAGCAAATGTGTAATATCCCGTGCAAGAGGGACCTTGGGATACCTTGCCACCTTATGGAACCCATATAAATTTCAAGAGCTAGAAACAAGAACTAACTAGTTTTTTATTCAAACAGTTTTGAAATACTATCCACTAGTACGATCTATGCAATCTACAATGTGTATTCTCCAAACTCGTATGCAAAGTGTTAACACCCAGGTTGTTCCCTATGACTCCCAAGGGAATACGGCCGGGGTAACCACTAACCAATCTTTGGATTACAGCTTCTAGCCCAGCTGTAATCAGAGAGGGCTCTCTCTGTTAGGTTTGTCACTGTTAAGGTGAAGGTTTTAGGCTAGTTATGAAGTGAGTTTTTGGTTGTTTTTTATGTTTGGTTGGGAGGATGCTTCTGATAGCTTTTAGAGTCTGTCTTCAGGTGAAACTAATCCATTGGGCAATGGGGTCTTTGACTGTTGTTCCCTTAAGAGCTTTACTTGACTGTGGGAGTAACTACAGGGCCTGTATGTATTCCATGAAACAAATTGTAAAATGTGAAAGTGAAGTGGAGAACAACCAGCAAAGAGCAATTAAGGATTCTTTACTTAAGCTGACTAGTGTGAAAGAAGTCTGTTATTTAGGAGCAATTGCTTGAATTCCTGAAATAACATGTTCTTGTGATGATATAGTAATAAAGGTAGCACTGAAGAATCACTCTTTAAATACTATAGTTGAGGAAAACATATGAAGTGGCTAGGATTGAGTCCAGGGTATTCAAAGATTAAATCCTGGGACTATTCTTTTTCTTGGCCATTTAGATATTGAATCCATGGAAAGCATGAACTATATAATGAAATTATAATAAACGTACATATAACAGAGAGTAACGAGAAAACTTATTGAGCCATGGAATACACAGGAATCCTGCAACTTTAAACACCACACCAGCAAGCCATCATGAGAGACAGTATTTGGAGAAATCCCATCATTCTTTGTATTAGCTGTCTGAAGATTTACAAGATAAGAGTAACAGAAGAGAAATCAAGAGATTTTTCACATCCGGAGTCCAACCACTGCTAATAAACGCGAGGGGGAATATATAGAAGTTTGTTACAAAAATATCTCAGGTATGAGTCATCTGAGTGGAAAAATATCTTCCTTCAATAGTACTGAGCTGGTAGATGAGCAGTTATTACAATATTTAATGAGCTATAAAAGCTATTAACTCCTGTCAGAGCAATCTTGGCATCTGGAGTTTACGGAGTTTGTTGAAGTGGCTGAGTGTTTTGATTTAACTGCTGAGTGGCTTGTCCGTGCAGCTGTGGTTTGTGTGCCCTCTTGGCCCTGTCATGAAATGGTCAGAGACTGCTGACTTGGTGGCTTTTGGAGTTCACTGAGGGTGTACCACCAAGTATTGTGCATTACTTTGTCCTTTGGCCAACTGTCATGGTCCATCTGTTGGGTCCGCCTTTAATTGCCTTGAATGCTCGCTTTATCCTC
>APFE031336593.1:25583-46803 GCA_000404065.3 Pinus taeda | reverse complement strand
CAAAACTCTGACCATTGAACTTCTCAATCTCTATCTTTCTACTGCTCACCATCTTCTTTCACCACCAGAATCGATCTCACAGATCTCCCACTGAATAGGGTCTACCACAGGCCCGAGCAAAACGCCTCAGCAACAAAGGTGTCCCCTTGAAGCCAAAACAGCTCTGATACCAAATGTAGGTTTTAACCCCGTACAGAAATTACCTGCATACGAATTCTAAATCACAAGAAAATAAAAATGCGAGAGCATAACACATAAAACACATATACACAGAGAATTCCCACTGGATCTCAAAACCGAGACTACCAGCTTGATTTTTCATTATATTCCTTTCAATGTTACAATACATATTTATACATGCCGAAGCATCCAATACCATGGACCGAAAACCATCGTGTCTGTTAGCCTCCTGCTGCAGCAGGTTATTCATCTTTCATGATCGACATTTCTACATGCTAAATATGTCATACTTTGCATGCTGCAATGTTCCATATTTGCTACAGAGGCTGAAAAGGTGTCCACAAGAGTGTGCTAGCTGAAGTAGCACTGTTATCTGATTATTGAAAATTCACCATGAGGAGACACAGCTGCTTATTATATTCAATGGATGGCCCAACAGTTCAATCTGGACCATGCCATGTTTAAAATTGATTGTGGTAGAATAGAGAATGATTCCTGTCCAAAAAATCTCAAGGTTGGCAGATGACCTGCTAGAGAAAAAATTTAAGGAGCCCAACTGCTTAATCTGGGCCCTTGGAAGACATATGGGTACATTCAGATAGGAGGATGGTCTAAAGAGAAAGAGGACAATCAGGGTTTGCTAGTTAGAGTGCACCCAATCCAAAGGAAGAAAAAATGTTATGTGTATTAGGCTGGGTAGGTAGTCTGAGGTTGCAGAAGCCAGCTGGTAATCACTGGGGATTCTATAAAAAAAAGGCTCTTCTCATGTGTAAATTGGCAGCATGGCAGTTGATTGGCAGTACAACAAGGAAGCATGACTAACTCCCCTTTCATTTCCCCAAAAATCATTAACTAACATCCCCTTAAGGACCTTGGGATCTGCCCAAGCAATCCAGCTTCACTCCATTCTTACTTAAACCAAGTTGACAGCTGAGTCGACTTAGTTAAAAGAAACCACATTTCTTGTGTAAAAATTAATCTTTTCACAATCCGTTCATTTCCCTATGCTTGAGTTTCTACTCTATAAACTTGGCATGCACACATCCCTTGTCATTTCTCAGAACTCATATTAACATCTAATCCTATTATATAGCTCCCTAAATCATGTTTCCCTACCCCTACTCTAAAAAAGGACTATATAAAAAACCCAAATAAATATTAAATATCCCACCCCTTGGCAATTATAGCCAAATAAGTTAAAGTCAGGAAACATTAGGTCCACTTGGGACCCATCGTTAACCCATCTGCGTTCATTCGGGATTTATTTAACTCATGGTTAAATAAATAACCATATTAACCCCCCCCCCGCATTCCATTCTTGGGATTTATTAGTATTTGATTAATAAATAACCGAAACTCGAACTTATTAAACCTTAACCTAAAGTCTAAAGCCAACCCATAGCCGTGAAAAATTGTCATTTAACGCACGCACTAGTCCACTAAACTGCGGTCATTTCTCTCTCCCGTCCATTGTTGGATCGGCTTTTATAGATCTGACGGTCGACATGCATATCGGGCACCCCTTCCTAGCAGGACGATAGCACCCAATGGTTGACGGTTTCACCGTCGTACACCGAGACAACGGTCGCCCTTCTATTGCATCGGGTCGCCCCTGACACATACCGCTCCGGTACCAAAAGCGGTCTGACGCAAACCGCTTACTGCCCTCCCCACCTGCTGACATCACTGCTTGACGTTGCCGCCACGTCGCCTGCCACTGTGCTGTACTTGTGCCATGTCACCTGCTGATGTAATCACCCTGCCCCCATGTCTGCTGCCACGTCATGTTCCGTACCCGCTACCAGACAAAAAAATGTGTCATGATGACGTCATCCTGGGAAAATGCCAAAAAAAACGCCAAAAGCGCCAAAATTTTGAAAGGATGGGTTAAAAGTCGTGAAAAGAACTATTTTTAGTTTATTTCTATTTTCGCTGTGAAAACAACGTGCATGCGTTTTTCCGTTATTTTGCTCTCCTGGAACTTCGACAACCTGTTAGCCTGCAAATTCGACACCGTGGTCCATCTCAGCAGCTCAATTCCTACCTGTCAAGTGCCTTTGGCGTCCTCATAACAGGTATTTACCTGATTTTATACTCGGAACCCTGTTTTTCATACTTCTCTGTTTAAATTTCCAAAAGAACTCGCATTTGGCTTTCAAGGGTACTCCCACCAATTGCCCATTGCCTGCACTTATCATTTGAGCTGGTCATTCTCTACAAACTTACAATCTGAGCTTACTTCCTCTGCAAGAGGGTTATTCCTCCACTCCGTTCATTCATATTCGCCCATGAACTACTGAAATCTCTGAAGCATTAAGTCAAGCCACCCCAGTATCCTATTTTTCACTGGTTCTAACCTCTTTTCCTAATAAGGAATCCTTAATTTCCTTTCCCATCTTCAAGCTTGTTCCCCTTAGGTGAAACTCGGACTCCATCCTCTCAGCATTGTGTCGACTGTCCACAAAACCTCTAATTTTGACCTATTTTTTTAAAAACACCCAGCCGAAGCGCTGCCACTTTTCCGCTTACCATGAACTCTGTACCAAGAGGTCCATTTGAAATAAAAATCAGTGGTTATACCGGTCATAGTGGCCTTAGAGCCTGAAACTCTGCCTCCTGTTGCTATTCTGCCTTTATTCCAGCCAATCAAAACAATACAGGATATGGAGGCCCCAGTTGCCCTGAACATTGCTCCTCTGAATGCCCCACACATGGACTTAGAGTGGCTACCTCTAACAGACAGACTTCCAGATCCAAGACATGAGGGGCCTTAATTCTCACCTTCAAACTGTCTACCAATTCAAAAATAGTTACAAAAGTAACACTGATCCCCTGGGAATTTGGCAATCCAGTATGCCTGTCTACTACCTTCCACAAGTCAATGTGCTTCCTGATTTCATCCACCTCTGTCATGCACGATATGAACCCACTCTGAGGGAAATCCTCAGCCTAGATGGGTCTGTATTGTTTTATATCACTCCTCAATCTATCAATCAAATGTAGAATTATGAGCCTCCTCAGTCCTTGGTTCCTCTCACCCTGAAACATCTAATTGACAGCAGTATGAGGCTTTCTAGGGCAGAGATATTAAGAGTTAATCAGCTATTCATGATGCCAAAATAACAAGTGATCATCCTCCACTGTATCATCAGGTTTCATTTAATGAAATAGGCAGGCTCATGGTGGATATGATTTCCTACATCTTAGGATGCAAGACAGGAGAGTTTGTAGATGAGACAGTGTTCCAGCTATTGGCAATATTTACCCCAGGGCAACCCCCTGCTGTCATGTATGACTATGCCACATTCATAGCCAACAAAATACATGAGCAATTCATGGTGATGGACAGGGAAAGGGTTTTCAAGTACACCTCCTACATTTATCATCTGCTACTCTACTATCACCGTGATAGTTTCAAAGTCCCTCTCATGAAACTTGACTCAAGAGGAGAGAGGAGATCTATAATCTTTTGGACTTCAGTTTTTCATAGAGTCCACTGTTCTGCCTATACATATTGTGAATTTATTGACCTCTTTATCTACCCAACTACTTGTTTGTTAATGGAGACTCCTCCTCCCAGACTTACTGCTGAAATGCAAAGAATTTTGCATCTTTCCAAAGAGTACAGCATTGGGGATTGGTACTTTTACTGAAACCATACAGTAATCAAAATTTATGGGAGTGATTTGTCCCCCTATAAGCTGCCAAGGTATGTTCCCATGAGGCTTTTTGCCTTGGAATACTTCAGAGAGTTCAGTCATGGAGACCTAGTTCACTTCCATGGCAAAAACAAGAAGGCACAGTTGAAAATCGGACATCAACTGGGTCCCTTTGTTTTCAACAAAAGGGAAGAAGCCTGGAAGGATGCATATAAGATCTTGAGAGAGGAAATTTTGTTGAAACGAAGCTTCTACTGGGCACCATATTACCCCGAACACTTCATAAGCTTTAGGAGAATCAAACACAAGCTTTTAGGGTATGCACCAACCAATCCCTCACAGTGAGCAACATGCTAATTTACCAGAATGGGTAGAAGGTTCTTTAGATGATGAACAAATTTCTGAAGAAGAAAAATTACAGAAAGACATGAAAGAAGCTGAGAAAAGAATTGACCTGGAATATGTTGCACAGGTCACATTCATACAGCCACAACCAGTGGGAGCAAGCACATCAATTGCTACTTCACCGCAGCTAGCTAAGGAAGCCATATCAATAGCAGAAAAGGACAAAGAAATTGAGAATTCTGGGGAACAAAGTACAATGGAGGAGAAACCTTCTCTGAATCTGGAGAAAGGCCAAGATTAGAGTCCCTCAATGCAAACAAAAGCACCTGAAATTCCTGTGCTGCCAACTCCTCAACATGACGAAAGAGGTAGGAAGAGGGACCAAGCAGAGAATACACCTATAGGTACCTCAACCGACCATCAAGGGGAGAAAAGGAAAAGGTTAAAACCCTATGCCGAAGAAGAGATCACAGAGGAAACTCTTGGAAACTTAAGAGGTGAGGGGACTTCGGGGCAACAAATCCCTCCTATTTTGGAGACATCCGCCAGCTCCTTCCAGCAGGAGCAAGACAGACAACCAGGTGGGGAGGTTTCATCCTCCAAATAGCAGGCACAAAAGGGCTCAGACATTAAAAATGCATTCACTGAAATCAAAGCTAGGAATGAACAAATAAGGTTCCAGCTGTATAATCAATTGCTAAAGATGGATCCAACAAATCAACAGAGGCTAATGGCAGCCGACGATATGGAAGCTGGGAAAATGACTTTAAGTCACTTCAGACCCACCATGCAGCAACCACAATTAGCTAAAGACTACATTAGAACCAATCTGGAAGTCCTTTCCAAGGACATACATCCAATAGACCAGATTGAGCTGCATAAGTAGACAAGAGAAATGGTTTATTCTACACTGGAAGATAAGGCTCTACTAGCTCATAGATTGCAGAACTCCTTGTACAATACGTCTACCCAGTTGGAGCTAGAAAAAGCCTCATCATTGGCCAAAGATAATAGGATAAAATCCCTGGAGGAAATCATAATAGAGATGGGACATGACCCCGAAGACCCCAAAGGAACACAAGCCTTGATCAGGAAAAAAGAAGAGGATATAGCAGCCCTCAGAAAACAAATGAAATTGTTTCCAACTCTACATCCTCAGACTACAGAAGTAGCAAAGCAGAAAGAAATGGAGGATGTGTACACCTTGCTTATGAAAATGAATCAGAGAATACTGGACACATAGAAAGCACTAGAGGAAGCTTTACAAGGGAAACAACCTGAGTTGGTCTCACAGCCTCCTCTATTAATTCCAATGATCTCGGTTCCTCCTCCAGCAGTTACTACAACAACACCTCCACCAGCATCGACTTTAACAACAACCACATCAGTAACCACAGCAGCAGCAGCACAAGAGGCCAGTTTGGGCATGGAGGCCATGATGAAAGAGATTAAGGCCCTCGAATTACAAATGACAGAAATGAAGGAAACTAAAGAAAAGCTAGCTAAGATTCAGGCCAGCTATGATAAATCAAAGATCACAGTTGCTGAGAAAACCAGGGAAGTAAAGGCCCTAGAGAATAAGATAAAGGCCTTGGAGAAAGACCTCACTCTCCATAGAACCCTGACTGAAATCAAAACAATTTTGTGGGATAATATTGGCAAAGCTCTTGTGGATCAATGGACAGCGATTCAAACCATTTTTGATCAGATATATTTGATGGCGGTAGCTCAGTATGAGACTCAGAAAGCCAGGGAATTATTGGTAGACAAGCCTGAGTTGGCTAATAAATTGATTCAATTTTTAAATACTAGTACTAGTGACCAGTTGATAGCATTAAACATTCAGAACAGAATAGAGACTATTGTAAGAGTCAAGAAGGTGCTAACCATGAGGAATTTTCTCCAAACCATAGAAAGAAAGTGCCAAGAGATGCAAATAGAGGTACAAGCCTTCGGACAAGGAATGGGAGATCTACAGAGCAGAGGTTTACCCAGCGTGGTCACTAGCACCGGAAAGCTGTTAAAACAGGAGCAGTATGCATAGAGGCTACATACTTATGTACAAAATTAGATCACTGCATCATCAAGCAACACAGAAGAAGCAATCCCTCCCACAGGGCAGAGTTTATATAATAAACTGGAAGATCTATTCTACATTGAACATGAAATAAAACATCTCTTTCCAGTATGGCCGACTTATTATACATATACTGAAGCTGATGAAACATTATTCAAATTAAGAAAGCATCAGTTACCACTAGAATATTCGTGGCAAAGCTTACTTTAGATTCTAAAGTAGTCTCGATTCTCTTCGTATTTTTGCTTGCATAAGAAAATTTTATCATATGGCTTGCCTAACAGAAGTTCAAAAGTGACAGTGGGTGAAATGCGCAGAAAAAATTATTCAAAGGCATGGACCAGGTGGTAGATGACAGCATGCCTAGAAAAGCCCATCAGCAAAGCAGTCATCAACCGAATTTCACATTGACAAAGTCAATGACAATCAGGACACCTACAACGGCCAATAAAACGCATTTACTTTCTCAGTTATTGTTGTGCGTTTTTTCTTCATAACAGTTATTGATTATGTCAGAGTAGATGGACATAGTTAAGTCCAAATATTTCCCTATGGGATATTATTTTGTAAAAAGAAATCCTATATATACTACTGAGGCAGATGTATTAGGGGTTGGAAGATTTTTGGTTGGTTGGTTGTTTGATTTGCTCCAAGAGAGACTCGCATTGTATACCTGATGATTTCTATAATCAAAGATTTCTGAAAGCTTGGAGAATAGACTGTCTGATGCATTGCTAATGGTTTTTGAAGAGTGAACGATGGAATTCTTGTGCTGCTTTGTGAAACAATAAGTTTTCCTGATCTCTGTTATTTCAATTTCACATATGTTCAAGTCACGGAACGAAAGTCTGGTTTAGAATTTGCTTTGCTGCACTCTACGCTCAGTTTCTTTGCCTTCTTAATGTTTTCCTCTTGATTTAGGCATAAATATGAATTCCTAATGGCTCATATTTGCTCTAATTCACTTATGAATGACTATTATTTAGGAATCCTTAACTGCTCCTAAGTTTGTCTCTTTCCTCTTCCCTCTGCTAGACTAATTGAGAGATTCTTTGTTGCCTCTCATTCCTTAGCCCTCAATCCATCTCCATTCAGCTTGGATATTGTTTCACAAACAGCTACCTTGCTCCTCATTTCTCGTGTGACCAAGAAAACGCAACAGAAAGCCTTAATCCACGACTCCATGCCCAATGGTTTGAAACTTATCCTCTATGTGTGCCTTTTTGCTTAAATGCAACTTCCTTCCATTCAAACTCCATCCAAATTTAAACAACACCCACTAAACCCAATAGCTAGCCTAAAATCATCATCAACAAAGCTAAATCATTAAGAGAGAGCCCTCTCTGATTGCAGGTGGGCTAGAACCTGCAATCCAAAGATTGGTTTGTGGTTACCTCGGTCGTATCCCTTCAGGAGCTTAGGGACAACCTGAGTGATAACAACGTCCAAAACCATGGACCGACAACCATCGCGTCTAAAAAACATGTGCTAAAATCATGCACAAAACCATAGGTGGGTCCGCCCAACCTAACATAAGGTCCAAAGCCAAAATTTTCCGGGGCGCTGCCCCTGACCCCATAAAGTGGGGTTACAGGTACCCCTCAAACCCCCTGTTAACTATGTGGAAAGAATATAACACAACCCAACAATGGTAGCATCCCAACACTAAGCTCCAATAAAAGTTTGTAAGGCCCAAAAAGTTACAAAGCTTCGTTAGACTGGTAGGGGATAGCTAATTCCAAATGACATGGATCTTAGTCATATCCACATGCACGCCATGGTCATCTATGATGTAACCCAAATATTGGACCTCACTCATACCAAAGGTGCATTTATCTAAGTTGGTACGTAGTTTTCATTGTGAAAGGCTTTGAAGGACTTGTCAAATGTGTTGCAAGTGTTCTTCCAAAGTCTTGATGAAGATGAAGGTATCCTCAAGATAAATAACCACGAAGGAGTTGTTGAAGGGCCACAAAATGTCATCTATTAGCCTCATAAAAGTAGCAGGGCCATTTTTCAACCCAAAGGGCATAACCAACCATTAAAAAGGCCTTGCTTAGATTTGAAGGTGGTCTTCCATACATCTGTGGGATGTACTGGAACTTGGTGATAGCCAAAGTTTAGATCGATCTTAATGAAGTACTTGGCCCCCTTGAGTTGGTCCAAAAGGCCTTCAATCCGTGGGAATGGATACTTGTTCCTGAATGTGATTTTGTTTAGTACCTGATAATCAATGCAGGGCCTCCAGATCCCATCCTTCTTCTGTATAAGTGCAATCAAGCTACCACAAGGCAAGGAACTTGGTCGGATGTGCCCTTTTTGCAACAACTCATGTATTTTTCGCTTGATCTCCTAATTTTCTAGACTGGAGTGGTAATATATCAAACCATTGGGTAGAAGTTCTATGGGTGTATGATCAATCAAATGCTTGACCTGACACCGGAAGGGTACACCTGTGGGTGAGGAGAGGAAGTCCCTGTATTCTTCCATGACTGTATGCACTCGATTCTGCTGCATGGAGGAACCCTTCCCGAGGACCATGGATGTGGCTACAATTTTCCCCTTACTTTGAGAGTCAACCAGAAAGAAAAAAAATCCTAATCTGGGAGATGATTTTACTGTATTTCTTAGCAGAGACCAAAGAGATGGTAGTAGGTAGGTCTACCTCCGGTATCATGTATAAATTATCACCCAAAGAAATAATAATAGAGTGAGGTCTAGACTCACATACAACATGTCGCTTCCAAATGTATGGTTGTCCAAATAATACTTATGAGCCTCTAAATTAGACATAAATTAAGGCCCATGCCTCTAAATTAAACATATAGTAAGGCCCATCTAACCATCCTTCAACACATTAAACCTCTCTTTTGCATTAGATAATGTATTTTTAACTTTAATATGTTCATTAGGAAGGTTTATGATTTGTCCCTAATATTATTTATTTTTCTGGAATATTATGAGAATATTGGGCAAATTATGAAGATTTGGAGGAGGAGATAATTTAGGGACGTACTACAAGAGGATCAGTATTAAATAATAAATCAACAAGATATTATGGAATTATGGCACAAATTCTGAAACTCCAAGGATTGAGAAAATCAAGGAATGTGTTCCCTGCCATTTAATGTAGATTCATAGTATTGGGAACCAGATCCACTAATCAAGGATGTTTGGTGGGGAAAGCTTCCTCCTTTCATGGGGAATGATTCCTAATCATTTTTTATAAGTACATAGTTTAATTTTCTTCTAGGGTTAGGTTTTTATTAGTTTTCTTGTGGAGATAACTCATATTTTTGCATCTCCATTGTATTTTTTTGCAAGGATGTAATTGTATTGATGGAAATAATGAAGATTGGTGTCATGTTCAACTTCTAAGCCTTGGTATCCTCCGTAGGACTTTGATTTTCTTTGGTATTTGCCATCCTAGGAACCTCAAATCCCTTTTGTATCATTTTGTTTTCTTCTTATCACTTCTTATTCACATGCATCTCTTCTTGTTGTTTCTTTCTATTTCTACATTTATTATTAATGATTTCTTGTTGCAGGATTGGGTTAAATGGTTGATGTAAGTTCTTTTCCAGGATCAAAAGCATCATTTTATCCTTGGAAAATATTTGGAAGGTCATAGTAATCATCTAGCTACTTGGATTAATTTTCTTATTCCCAAATCTAGATTTTTGGAACTCATTTGTGGCAAAGAACAATAAATTTCTGCTATTTTTGTATTCATGCTCGCTAACTTCAATTGAGTTGGTTCCACTTGCATTAGATAAAAAACATTATGTTTAATAACAAAAATTACCCCATTTCATTTGTACTTGATTGGGTTAGGAATTTTATATATTTACTAGATCACCAGTTCTCGAATTTATGGATTTTAGAATAGTAATTTTCCTCTATGTTTTTAGCATGGGTTAATTATCTTTATGTTTGTTAGGATAAGTTTCAATTGTCATTTCTAATCTCTTATATTTTGTACTAGTTTCGAAGTAGTCTTGTATTGATTTCAAGAACTTTGATTAATGCACCTAGCCATTAGATGGTAACAGTGCTATTTTCTTCCATTTAATAAATCTTTCCCATATATAGATGAATTTGTGTATAGATGCAGATAATAATGTGTGTTGTTGTAGGAGCTTCTAGATTGAAAGTATACCTCATCTCATTTTCCTCATCCAAGACTTATCCACCCATGTCTCCAAAATTCACTAATATCTCCATCTAAATTCTTGTTTTATAAGCAAAACTTGCGATTTCCATTGAGCAAATCCAACCATATAGAAGCCCTTGCTTCAGATACTGAGCCCCTTGAAGGCTGACAGACAATTGCATATGCATAAAAGCATCTACAATATGTAATTTTTCAAGTATAATGAAAGATTACGATTTTTCCAGTGGAAAAAAAAGGAGCCCTTGCTTGAGTTTTGGGTAGTGTCCGCCACCTCAATGCCTTATTCTCCCATCATCCTCCTTTCCCAACATTCGTTCCACCTTCTAGACCACTTTCCAATATTTCTACCTAATCCTATAGTAAAACAGCAGATCCTATAGACATCATGTAGTTTTCCTATAGGAAATGTTGTAGCAACCTGTTTTGAGCCCGAATTGAGAAAAATAATCACTAAAGCTAGGATTAGGCCCATACTTGATCTCCATGCCATCAGGACCATTGTAATCCTCTTCCTGCATACCTATCGTCCTTGCCAAAGAACAACGAAAGATTAACATTTACATTTATAAAACAAAAAGATAAAAAAAAGAGTTCTTTTATATTCACACATGCACATAGTAGTTAAGACTCGCTAGACCAGACTCCGTGCTCAGTTAGTTTAAATCATCACATGTGATCAATAGGGTTAATATAGGTTTCTTTTACATTTAGTTCATGATATTTATGCGATTAGAATAGGTTTATTTCCTTGTACTTTATTTCTTGCAATAGGTTAAGGTTTTCGTTACAAGCATTTCATTTTCTGAAATTAGTTTAGGTTTTAATTTCAATACATGCACTCCATTACATCATGACAGCGAAGGAAGGATACATTGTATGTTGCACATATGGTGTCGATACCTATTAAGTTTGTACAAACCTTGGGTTGATAATTAAAGTCAGTAACCTTACAAGTTGCGGCATTCTTGTTGTAATACCAAGGCTCATCAAATACATCACAAATTTCAAGAGGTCAAACATCACAGAGTACCTCATTCGTGAAGGGCTTGATGCTCTAAGGAAGGTGGCACTATTGGCTGACGTGGAGATCTCATCCTTGGCAAAGCCAGCCAATGACGTATGAATGTGGATGTCTTGAAGTCGGTAGGATCAACTGCTTCATGACCTCTACTAAAATGAGGTTCTTTTGGCTAGCACTGTTAATAATGAACTGCAACATAGAACCCTTCACCCGCATTTGTGGGTGGAACAGGTGTTCCCACTCCTCTGGATCTTTATGCTCAATATTTTGCATATTGGTGGTGGCCACAGTGGCACTAGGCTCCATGTCAATGATCTACTTTCCTTTATCATTCCCCATATAGGGTTCTAACTCAAAGTCAGAACATGCATATAATTCAAAAGCCTTTAGCTTGGCCACCAGTGATTGCTTGGCTTGACACTCACTTTTGTTGTGAATGGAGCTCTTATGGAGCTCACACCACTTTCCCGTGTCCTTCTTTGTCTTCAGGTTGTTTTTCCTTACTTGCAACTTTAGTCAGTTATCTTGGGTTGTCCTACCTTGGCTCTATCATTTTATATACATTTTACGGGCACCTTTCCCTTCCTTCAGATTTCTAGATCCAAAATCTCTCTTCTCTATTTAAACTTCTTCTCAATCTTGACAGCGTATTATTAGATTGTACCGAGAGAGGACATGTCTAGGAGCTCCATCTCATCCTAGATGTACATATGTAGATAGTCATGGTACTTGAGTACTAAATTTCACTTAGAATCCTTAATACCCAACTTCGTGTGAAGGATATGAAAAACATTGGTAAACTTCGGCATGTCTTGGTCCCTTCCCTGCCTCAGTGTGGTCCACTTTATGTATTTATCGCCATAGCTCCCAACAGGGTAGTACTACTCCTTGATGGCATCTCGGAACGAATTCCAAGTGGGTACGGCTGAAAATAGTGAGGGTGTACATTCATCCTTCTTCTCATAGTAGGTTTCCCACTAGTCCTTGACGTGGAGGGTAGCTTTGAGAAGTGAAAAAGTAATATTTTCCCGACTAGAAAAATCATGAAAGGAAAACAATCCTTCTAGCAGATTTAACCATTTATCTATGGCATCCGCATCTATCCAACTTTCAAATATGGGGATGTTAATGTTACCATGTACCTTAATGGGTGTGGGCCTTCAAGGGTAGTTGCTAGAAGGAGATGCTTTGGGTAGTCGTTGAAGGATCTAGGAAAATTTGTCCACCATCGTGTTCATCTGTGACTAGAGGGCTTCTTTGAGAAAGATTTTGAAAGGATCTCCTACCCCATCGTCTTTCTTCTCTTCCTCCATGGGAGGCCATCGGGATTTGCGAGGCTGGTCTTGTAAAGCTTCGACTAGTTCAAGCCCAAAATCCTTATATCTCGAACTCGTTAGGGACATGCAAAGAAAAATAGAGAAACAACAGAACACTCTGATACCACTGATCTAAACTTAAAGAGGAAGACAACAAATTACATATATAAGCATAAATACAGATATGCAACAGAAATATCACTTCATTTCATTAATATCAAATACTGAAATATGCTTACAAATAGAATGGAAATAAGACTAGCTCAGGTGATTTTAGCTTATCTCCGAGAAGAGATGCGGTGGCTACGTGCCTCTGAAATGTGTTAAAATGAGGCTCAAAGGCCTAATTTTAACACGAAATAATGGAAAACCCTCAAAATCCCAAAGCCGAATGCTAGGAGGTGAAACACCAAAACTATGGGCCTCGTTTGGGTAAATTGGTACATCAACTTCCCAGGGTCGTAATATTGGCATATGATCTTTGCTTGACATGCACAATACCTAGTTAGAAATATATATCCGAGGAATACAACTTTTGAATAGAAAACACTAGGAAAATACCTTTTCTTCCTTCGTTTTCTAAAAATACATGTTTTAGGGCCTTAAAATGACTCCGGAAGTTCAAGACCCAAAAAAATGCCAATATTTGTAGACTGTGCTACAATTAAGGAAACTGAAATAAAGAAAGAGACAATGGTGGGGGTCCAAGCAGAATAGGTGGGTGGCCACTAACATCCACACAAATCATGACGAAACTAGCCTCCTCTTCTATACTTTTCTTCCCTTTGTTGTTCCCCTTATCAGGTTCTGAGTCAGAGTGAGAATATGCATCTGATTTGGGAGCCTTCAACTCAACCACTAGTGAATTCTTGGAAAGACACTAACTTTTGTCGTGAGTGGGGCTCTTATGGAACTCACATAATTTCCATGTTTCCTTCTTTGTCTTCGTGATGTTTTTCTTTTCCTGTGACTTCGGCAGGTTGTCCTAGGTCACCCTGCCTTAGCTTTGTCCTTTGTTCTACAGCTTGGGGGAACCTTTCACTTGCTTCAGATTCATAGATTCATAGTCTCGCTTCTTCCATTTAAATTTATGCTCGATCTTGACAGCATATTGATAGGGATCGCCGAGCGAGGAGATGTCAGGAATTTCATCTTGTCCTAGATGTACCTGTGTAGACAGGGGCAGAACATGAGTAACAAATGGCACTCAAAATCCTTGATACCCAACTTCGTGTGAAGGGTATGAAAAATATTTGTTAACTCTCACACATCTTGGTCCATTCCCTACTGCAGTGTGGTCAACATTATGTATTTATCTTCATAGATATCGACAGTGTAATATTGATCCTTGATGGCATATTAGAAATAATTAGAAGTGGATATGACTAAGAATAATGAGGCTTCACTTCATCCCTCTTCTCGTAGTAGGTTTCCCACTAGTACTTTGACATGGGGGGTGGCTTTGAGGAGTGCAAAAGTAATATTTTCCTAGTTAGAAAATTCACAAACTGAGAAATATCCTTCTAGTGGATTTACCCATTTATTTATGGCATTCCCATCTATCATATCTTCAAATAGTTGGATGCCAAAGGTAACTTGTACCATAAAGGTAGTGGCGCTCCCAGAGTGTCTTCCATAAGAAGGTGCGTCACCTGTGGGTAGTCGCCGAAGGATCTGGGCAAAGTTGTCCATCATCACGTTCCTCTATCTCTTGAGGTCTTCTTCAAGGAATATGTTGAAAGGATATCTTTCTCCCTCATCTTTCTCTTCTTCTACAATGGGTGGTTGTCAGCGTTTGTGAAGCTTGTCTTCTAAGGGTTCAACCAGTTCAATCCCTAACTCCTTATACACCGACCTCGTTGGGGACATGCAAAGAAAAATAGATGAAGAGAAGCCCTTTTTGATACCACTGATCCAAACTTAAACAAGAACACAAGAAATACATATACAACTAGAAATACAAATATGTAGTATAAATAACACTTCATTTCATCAATATCAAAGAACTAAAATATGCTTACAAACAGAATGGAAATAACTAGCTAAGGCAATGGTAGTTTATCTCTAAGAAGAGATGTGGTGGATACATGCCTTTGAACTATGTTATAATGAGGCTCAAAGGATTATTTATTATTGAAATAAAAGGAAAACCCTAAACATCCAAAAACCTTACTGTAGGAGATGAACCGTCAAACTGTGTTGCCCATTTGGGTAAATTGGTACGTCAACTTCCTGGGTCGTAAATTTGGCATACGATCTTCATTTGATGGGCACAATATGTCATTAGAAATATCTATCTAAGGAATACCAATTTTGGCTACAAACATCAATAAAATCCTCACGTTTGGCTGTTTTCCAAAAAACATCGTTTATGGCCTCAAAATGGCTCTAAAAGTTCACCACCCGAAAAACTGCAGAAAATAGTAAATTGTGCTAGAATTAAGGAAACTAAAATACTGAAAGAAATAGTTGTGGGGGTCTAATTGGAATAGGCAAGTGGCCAAAAATATTCTCCTGGATCACCAATGGTCCTCTTCCTCCATATACCCCCTCCATACCACACTCCCTCCTACATACCACCAAACTATCATATGAAAACTCCTAGTTATAATGCTCCCTCAGGTTATAAAACTCACACCATACTCCATTCATATGTTTCCTCCTACCCATACCACCTATATTGCATTTTCATTACCTCATGTCGTCCCTTAATACCTCCCATACATCATTATGTTGAATGCTTCCATTACCTCCCATACATGTTACATTGAATGTGTTAGTACCTCCCCCATATAACCCTCGCACACATAACTTCATTCCCACTGTTGGTTAACACCTCCCCTCATACCTTGCCTCCCGCATAAACTCCCTCCCCCCCCCTGCCCCAGGTAATTACTCTATCATATAAATATATACCAAAAGTGATTTTTTTTTTCCAAAATGTATACCATAAATGTATTTTCTCACAATATATAGCTAGTATAATAGATTTTATACATAGTGCAGGGATTTTAAATGCATTCATTGTTATTAATTGTTGGAGTATTTTTCTGTGGAAAAGAGAACTATCCTGAATGGTCAAGGGAGATAAAACACACTCTCATTTTTAGTGAGTTGTGGAGAGGAGTTTGTGAAGGAGAAGGAGATAATCAACATGTAAAGGCAACTTTAGATAAAGAGATTTCCATTTGGGAAAATAAGAACAACAAGGCCTATGCCTTGATTGCAACATTTGTAAATGAAGAGGAAAGTAACCATATTTCACCATTTTCAAATGATTTTGAAGGAATTATATGACTCACACTCAATTTGAATTTGTCTAGTTGATGATTAAATTGTTCAGTTTTGAATTGAAAAATGATGACCCTCTTGCTTTAGGATCAGAAGTAAGATCCATTATGGATGATATAAAAACCATTGGTGTTGAAATAGACATTCCTCTCATAGCTTATGTCAAGGCACTAAATCCTACTTATTCAAGTTATCCTGAGTCATTGCAAGCAAGAAGAAACCTCAAGGATGTTACCTTTGACTCCATTGAGAAGATGTTTGCTAAGAGAGAGAAGGATTTTGGGAAGAAGACAATTCCCGAGTCTTCTGAAGAAGTTGTGTCTCTTGCACATAGAGAGAATAATCATGCACAAGATTCTTCTACAGGAAGAGCTGGTAGAAGAGGAAGAATAAGAAGGAATTTTAGAGGTGGGGGGGTAGACGGTTAGAAGGAGAAACTTTTGATCTTCATTACATACAATGCAATAGAAATGGACATGATGCATCCACATGGAAGTTTCCTTGGGATAGAATTGAGCAGGAAATAAATGATGGCAAAGGTAAAACCAATGAAAAAGGGAAAGGTAAAGCACCTAAATCCACTCACTATGTTGTGGAACATTGCAACATTGGAGTAACTGAAGGCTTGTTTAATGCTTCATTTCCTTCTTGGAAAAATGATTGGTTGCTTGATTTAGGAGCAACTTGCCATATGAATTTTATGAGAGATTTTTTTTTGAATTTATTGACAGTGTATATTGAGTAGTATAATTTGAAGATAAGTCAAAATACAAGCCATCAGGAATTCGCATGATCACGCTCAAGCTAGTTGGTCTTCTAGAATTTCTTCTACATGACATTCTATATCTCTAAGAGATGAGGGGAAAATTATTGTCTTTGGTCTACATCTGCCAACAAGGACACTCCATTCATATTTTTGATGGTAAGGTTGAGGTTAGAAAAGCATCAGATTGCTGACTTGTCAAGACGTCGATAGAAGAAGAAAGACTTATGAAGTTGCAAGGAACCTTTGCTCATGCACAAAACTTCTCATACATTTCTCATTATGATGAAGGTACATTTCCATCAAGTCTTCTATGGCCTGATAGATTTGGACACTTGAATTATTATATCCTTCATATGTTAAATAAAAGTGGTGTTACTGGTTTGCCTACAATTCCTAGGAAATGTAAGAAATGCATTGCTTGTATCTTACGAAATCACAACAAACAGTCTTTTTCATGATTCACATTCCAAAGAACATAGAAAAATTCAGCTTATTTATTCAGACTTATGTGGCCCAATGCTTATTCATTCTACAAATGGAAATAAATATATGATGACATTTATTAATGACGACACCATAACGTATTGGGTTTATTTATTGAAGAACAAATATGATTCTTTTCAAACATTCAACAACTTTTATGCATGCATTGAAAATGATGCACACTCTCATATTGTCTATATTCACACTAATAGTGAAAATAATACACTCCAAATGAATTTGAAAATATCTTCGCCAACATGGGATCAAATGTCAAATGATTGTGCCTTATAATCCCCAACATAACAAAGTAGTTGAAAGAATGATTAGGAAAATCTTAAGTATGGTACGTTCCATGATGTTTTTAAAGAATGTAAAATTGATGTTTTGGTTTGATGCAGTTCTATGTGTTGTGTATATAAAGAATAATTGTTCATCTAGTGCTATTAGAAACAGGACTCCATATGAAATGTGGTATAGCCACATTCCTTCGATAAAGCATCTTAGGGTATTTAGTTCCACCTGTTATGCCTTGATACCAAAGGAACAAAGAAACAAACTTGGTGCAAGGAGTCGTAAGTGTATCATCTTGGGGTATTCAAATACCTCCAAAGCATACCGTCTCTATGATGAAGTTAATAGGAAGTTTGTAGTGTCTAGAGATGTGATCTTTCTTGAACCTTGCAAGGCTGATAATGTTGTTGAGTGGAAGCTTGGTTGCTTGGATAGATTCAAACATGACAAGTCTTTTCAAGAATTTGATAATGAGATTCCTCAGCTTGAAGGGGAGATTCCTATACTGGATCAATCTGTGGAAAATTCGTCTAAAGCACTCTCTCCCCCACATGAATATCCAACCACTAATGACAATTTGAACGATGTGATTGAGAGAATTGGGAGACTCAATCTTCATTCAGTCCCAAGTTAGTCAACTAAGCATCTTGGTCAAACTCAAAATGGTCCTCCAAAATGGCTGAAAAAGACACTTGAAAGTGTTCATCCTGATGAGGTTGGAAAGACAAGAACAAGAAATTTAACCAGGCAAAATGGAGGTGAACTAGATCATTCTAATTCACCTGTTGATATTGATGTTTCTTATGATTGTGAGCTGGATCTGTCTTCAAATTTTGAGTCAACTTCCTTCAAATAAGCCTCTTCTCATGATGAATGAAACGAAGTGATGGAGAAAGAGTATGATTCCTTGATAAACAATGACACTTAGAAGCTGGTGGGTCCTCCATAGGGAACCAAACCAATAGGTTGCAAGTGGGTCTACAAGAAAAAGTAGAAAGCTGATGGCTCAATTGACAAGAACAAGGCCATGCTTGTGGAAAACGGTTTTCACAAGAGGAAGGGGTTGACTATGAGGAGAATTTTCCCACAACAAAATGGGCTACCATCCAAACACTCTTTCCTTTGGTAGCTTAGAGCGGTTGGAAAGTCCATCAAATGGATGTAAAAATTTCTTTCTTGAATGTAGGTTTGAAAAAGATGTTTTTATGTCCTAGCCAGAAGGATTCGTTGTGAAGGGTCAAGTACATAAATTCTGCAAGCTTGTAAATCCTTGTATGGCCTCAATCAAGCACCACTAGCCTAGTATGAGGAGTTAACAAAGCATCTTCTGAAAGTCAACTTCAAACATTATGATCTTGATTATACGAATTTATTTGTCAAGAAAGTTAGAAAATGGTTGTATATCTTGTGGTATATGTATATGATCTTTTGATGACAGGGAACAATGAGAGCTACATTGCATCGATAAAGAAAGAATTTAGGAAAGGTTTTGAAATGACGGACTTGGGGTATGTTCACTACTATATTGGTATTGAAGTAACTCAACATTTGAAGTTTATATCCTCTCTTAGAAGACGTACATTGGAGATCTATTGAGTAAGTTTTGTATGGCTGAGTGTAATCCTTTTACCACTCCAATGGAATAGAACTTAAATCTCACATTCACTAAAGATAATAATTTGATGATGCAACAAAGTATAGACAACTTGTAGGAAGTCTCAAATACTTGACTACTACTAGACCAAGCATTTCATTTGTTGTTGGAAGCCTCTCTAGGTTTATGTAAAATCATTGTGAGGGACATTGGTCTACTGCGAAAAGAGTTATAAAGTAATTGAAGGGAACTCAAGCCTTGGAATTAAGTACACACTCCTGGGCGACTTCATCTTAATTGGATACTCTGATTCAGACTTCAATGGATATAAAGAAACTGGGTTATCTACTTCAGATTATGTTATGAGTCTTGGATTAGGAGATGTCTCATGGAGGTCACGCAAATAATCAGTTCCATTAGATTCCATAATAGAGGCAGAGTATGTGGTAGCAAATAAAGCAACAAAGGAAATTTTATGGCTCATGAAAATTCTAGAGGATTTGCAAGTGTAACAAGTGCATTCAACTCCACTCATGATTAATAACACTTCTGTAATAAATTTGGCCAAGAACCCAAAGTTTCATGATCGCACAAAGAACACCAATACAAAATACCATCTGATTCGACATCATGTTTAGGCAAAGATAATCCATCTACGTCATTGTTCCGCAAATTAGTAGATTGAAGAAATCTTCACCAAAGTGCTTGGAAGAGAAGAGTTTAAAAGATTCAAAACAATTCTTGGACTCACCAACATCCCTTCAGATTAAGGGGGGATGCTGAAACCTAATTGTTGTGATTGGGTGAGTATGTAAAATAGTGTAAATATAAAATATGCAGAGCTGGAATATGAAGAGACACCGGAAGATGAAGACCAAGAGTCTCTCCCTCCATGTATATATCTACGATCAGCCTTAATGCAAATTCATAATTCATTTGAGGAGTTACTTACTAGCCTAAAATTACAGGAGGTAGAGTTGCTAGGAGTGAAATACCAAATTGCGAGAAAAATCCTATTGGTGTTAGAATCATAAATTTCGATCCTCGGGTACTGATTGAGGGGGTCGACCTTATGAATCCAAATGTGAGAATAAATATTATATTTTATATAACAAATTATATTACCAAAACCTCTATGAGAGGATTTCTTGTTCCATGTTGACTAGAGAATGAATCCATCTATGTGGCGGACATTAGATTCATCATAAGATCAATATTACTCGGGATCCAACTTAACATAAGACCTTTACGCCATGGAAAACCATGACAATTCTAAAAGGGGGTCCAAAGTGTTCCTAATTTATTATTATCACATTTATTTTGGACTCTATCTCTAATAATAACTTTCACAACTTAACATAAGACCTTTACGCCATGGAAAACCATGACAATTCTAAAAGGGGGTCCAAAGTGTTCCTAATTTGTATTTATCACATTTATTTTGGACTTTATCTCTAATAATAACTTTCACATTTGTAATGACTGCTCATTTCCCTTCCTTTCTTGCCTCTTTCACCTTTTCGATCCTTTTTCCCTAATTTAAATTTGCCGTTTTGGAATAAGATTTTCATTTATAATCTTTTTAAACTTAGAGATTTACTAAATATATCTAATTTATGATAATTACAACTTATCTTAACATAAATGAGTCTTGGTGTATTCTCAAATATATTTGTCACATTTTTGCTTCCGTTAGATAAATGGTTTGAATTTGAAATACTTCAAAATATATTTAAAATAATGTTACCTTTTTAAGATATCCAATTTTTTTTAACTTTATTACAATAAAGTAAGTATTTTATAATAATTGAATTTAAATGAATATCTATAGTGTTTTTAAAATTTTATTAAAATAAACCATTTTATATTCTAGAATATTTATCTTTTACTTTTATTATTTATGCAGCTTGAGTGGGTTTAATGGTTAAGAGCATGTGTTTCCTCTTAAGAGGTCACAAGTTCAAAACCAGAGGGGGGTAGAGTATGTATGCCTTCGTAGACTTAGCAGTCAAATCGCTTCGCG
>APFE031336593.1:6633-25563 GCA_000404065.3 Pinus taeda | reverse complement strand
TTTTTTTTTTTAATTTCACTTAGTCAAGATGTTTTAATTAATAATTATAATTAATACTTTTTATATGTAATTCGACCAAGTCAAAATGTTTATATAACATAACACGACATTAAAATATCTCTTCAATACATGGTTAGCGAGTGTTTATAAGCGCAAACATGTAATAAACTTAAATTTAAAAACAAATAATATATTTTGATTGTGAAATGAGAGTTGGTTTCTTGGTATGTGGTATTGATGATCTACTGGCCTATGGTATAGTAACAAATCCTATTTACAAGTTAATAATATCCATAATAAAGTGGACTTGAATATGCATGGTTAAGGTTCATGCATGTGGTATTGATGAGCTATTGGCCAATGGTATGGTAACAAAGCCTGTTTACAAATTAATAATATCCATGATAAAGTGGAGGTGAATATGCATGGTTAAAATTGATGCATGTGGCGTTGATGAGATTTTGGCCAATGGTATGATAATAAAGCCTATTTACAAAGTAATTATATCTCTGGGGTAAAATGGTCCTTAATTTATAGCTACTATTTATATCTTATATATTTTAGTGTTATAAAATTAAATTCAAGTAAAATATTTATAAAATATTTAGATGGTGAAATGAAAGATGGTTTTTGTACATGTGGTATTGATGAGTCATGGTATTGACAATTGACATTATAATAACTATTTACATTTAATATATCTATAGTAAAGTGAGAGTAAATATCCATAATTAAATTATTTTTTATACATAAATTTATTATAATATTAATTTTTTTATTGATTATTGTTAATTAAATTTTAATTTATACATAACTATTATTTTAATCTATATTATCATTTTATTTAATATGGTTTACATAATTTATTATAAATTTTAATTATGTCATTATTGTTAATTAAATTTAAATGTAATTACATAACTATTATTTTAATCTATAACTTATATATTTTATTAATGATGTGACTACCTAGACTGCCCAAATTTATCAAACATAAAACCTAGATTCTTCCCCCTCCCCGGTATCCCTCTCCGGTAACCCAAAGATCAAGACGCAGAATGATAAATCATGACGACAATTTAGCTGTAGCGATGGATTACTGCAACAGCAGACATACAGTCTGAGGTACTGGAACATCGCAAGAACTTGTCAAAGCCGAAATCTGCAACATGAGCTTCAAAGCTGCGGTTGAGAAAGAATGTTGTTGGATTTCACGTCGCAATGAACGATAAGTGGGCAGTAATAATGGCGAAGACAACTCTCTTTGGTACGCCGCTCGAGGTGGCTGCTTCTGTTTCCATGAAGCATGTCCCCGCGGCTTCTTTTCGACAGGTACCCATTCACCAGTCGAAGATCAATGTCGTGAACAAAATGGGAGCAATCTTAGTACGTGGCAATAGCCAATACTTCCCAGTGTCTGGATTTCTGCAGACAATCCATGATCATTTAGAGTGCCAATAACAATGAGTTTCTTTACTGCAATTTTTTGCTTATTGGGCAGTATGCTTCTCTACACAATTCCCGTTGCCCTTTTGCCAATGGTTGTGTCTCTTTTATCTACTCCAAGACGTTGTCGCCTGAGACTTCGATGATTTTTCCCGGGAAAGAATGGTTTTTCCCACGTAATTTGACTAATTGATTACACTTGCAGGGAAAGGAATGGTTTTTCTCAGAAATAACTTCACTCAAATTCAAACACTTCCAATTTCAAACTTTCCACCAAAAAAAATCCACAAGTCCGTTATGTCCGTTTTCTTGAAGTATCTTCAGGTACTCAGCATCATGTACTTTCTTAAGGGCTGTCGCTTTGACGACGGCCCCTATGACGAAAACCAGCGAGCAGGAGAGAAGTCACAGCGCTAAACCAAACGTTCAACAGAAGAGAAACCTGGTCCTTGATGTGGGGTTGTATGGGCGACATAATTGAGTAAGGACCCCAGCTCAAGTGCGGTCCACATAAGTTTGGGTTCGCTGCCAAAGAGCTTGCATTGCAAACGAAGACAGAACCCCATCTAGAACAAGACCTGAGAGTATATCGTGGGAAAATTCCGCGGAAAGCAAACCCGGCATATTTGGAAATTATCTGGGATAAGGCGGGAATGAAAATACAGATTTATTAGAGATATCGAAAACGGAGACCTATCAAATATCATAACTTATGAAGTCACATGAACAAAGTCATCGAATATCACACATCTTTTCTTTCTTTTGTGATATATAGTGTAATTATATATATAAAAAAAATTATTATAAATTTATTGAAAAATAAAATTACAATCAGTAAATGTGAAAAAATATAACTGATAATAACACATGGCTGAAACGTATAGAGTCAAATATAGGAGTGCCTAAAATATTCCTAGACACTATTCCATGCATAGTTTCTTCTAGTGTCATCATCTATGAATTTTTTCATCAAAATCGCCATGTGCACCTATCATAATTTATATGCTAAAAATGCACAGAAATGAAGGCATTTTTTGTTATCTGCAACAAGGGCTTAGATTAATAATGTGTTGTTCTCCCTCCCTTATTTTTGATACTTTGGAGGTGCCATTTACCAACTAGAAACCTCCTTTCGATAGGTTGTACTTAGAAGTATTTTTGTGTTAGTGAAGGATGTACAGAGTTGTAACATAGATTCATAAATTGGTGTTAAAGTGAAATTAATTTTGTACTCTAGCAACCTTATTCATCTGGTTAATGAAAAGTTGGGAGTCTCCATAGATGTGTAATTGAGAGATTTGGTGATCTGATAAGAGAATGTAGAAAGTTGTGAGTACTACTAAATTGTTTGAAGCTAGTAATTTTACATTGTGAAAATTTGGAAGTGGTGTATGTGAGAGAATTAGATAGTGGATGTTGCTCCTCTAATTGGAGTGTGTCCTTGAGAGGCAACATAGAAAGAACCCCATGGGGTATTTTTCTGAATTTTTTGTTTCTTCCTCCCTCCTACTATTCCTTATGTTAGTAGGTAATGGGTTTCATTTGTGATAGCAAGGCTTTGCATAGGCCACTAATAGCGGAAGTGGAGGGAATTTTTTGACTTTTTGTTGAATATGACTAGGGTTTGAGGTTTTCCTCTATAACAGCCTTGTTGCATGTGAAAGTTTGATCAGGTTATTGTATCATTCCAAACCATACTTTTTTTTCATATGGGCAGTTTAGCAAAAGGTGATCATTTGTTTGACCAACTTGGGTGCATAAAGCACATCGACCTAGGCCATGAAAGGATTTTTCTATAGGAAATCACATGTAGGAGCCTTATTCTAGAGAAGTACCCACATGAAGATCCTTGAATTTGCCATCCATTTCTATTTTCATGGACTCCCCCCCCACCAAGCTGAGGGAGCTTATTGGACAACTCTAGATAGTAGTAGATAGCATGATTTTGGGTGATATGTCCCTGATGGGCAATAAACACAAGTCGACCGATTGTGCTAATTTGATAGAATGACATGAGAATATATGAGGGAACCTCTGTAGTTGATCCATATTTGATTAGAGTCTACTCGTAAATGAAGGTCTTGCCTACTAATATATTGTTGGGGCCCAAGGAGGTTTTATCTTTGAGATATGTTAGCGAGTGTAAATTATCATTCTCTGTTTATGTGCCTCCTCAGAGGGTCAGTAAGAATATTGTTTTGATGGTAACATATCCATGGGTATTTTACCACAATTACATCTTATCCATCCCATGTCCTCCACCTTAATCCATTCCCAAAAGATGAAGAATCCTTTATAATTGATTTCTAGAAAAGGAAGCCATTTCTATGGGGTTTGTGACCATCCAAAATATGTTGTAAGAATATTTATTATTGATGTCAAATGAAACATCAGTTCAAGAAGATAACTACATAGGATTGTAGAGGCCTTTAAGCCCTTTCTAACAATTGTTTGCATGCTTCCTAATTCTGCCTTGTTAAAGGGAACTTATTTTTTCAAAGAAGAAAATCCACATTTTCCTATCAGAGCAAATCGACCTCCTTACGATCATGTCATCCCTCCTCCCAAAAGACATGATGATTGAAGTTTGGGATCAACTCATATAAATACAATCCATGCATCCTCCATTTCAGCAAGGAACCCAAAGAAAGAGAAGCATAAGTAATTCGAACCTGAGGTAGAGCAATAAGGTTCATAACTCATGAACCTAGAGGCAAGCTGAGGCAAGGCTTTATGATTATTATCTCTATTTTGGATAAGGGTTTATTGGTTAATCTCTTTTCAATTTTTGGAGTCATATTTTGCTAGATTTTGACCTCTTTTGTTGCCTCTTGTGGAGAACTATTCAAACCTCTTTCAACTAGCCTGAACTCAACCCTCCTATCAAAGTCTTAGCCCTAGATCAGACCTCGGCCTCTAAATTCTATGGACCCCTGCACTCGAGACTTTAGAGAATACTTCTTGGCCTTCATTTGGAGTAGAACCTTTAGCCTCTTGGAGAAGAACTCTGAACCGTCTTTGAACAATAATGTTGGCCTCTTGTAATAGGAATCTCATCTTTTTTAAAACAATGATCTCAGCCTCTTGAAGGAGATGAACACATGACCTTCCTAGACTCAAGGTTTCAACCTTATGATACAACTATAGCACACTCGTACCTATGAAGAATTTTGAACTTGTAGAGTGTAGACATACCCACAGTTTTGGAGTAGATTCTTTTGTATGTTTTGGAGAAAACTTGAAACTATGTTTCAAACATTCCTTTCCAAAATTAGAGATTCCTTTCTAGTAGACTTGAGGCATTTCCTGGAGCAACCTTTCAAACCCTTGTCGTGGCAACTTGAACCATACATGGAGCAGGTTTAACAAGGTTTTGTAAACCTATTTTGAAGTGTATTTGAAGCTTATTTTGGAGAAATCTTGTTGAAGCTGATTTTGAAGTATATTTGGAAAGGTTGGAGCCTAGGAGAATTAGATTTTGATCAAGTTGATGCTTTGACTTGTCGAGATGTATGTATTCCTCATTTTCACCAAGCTTGTTCTTGGATTTGTCCATGGTTGGAGCCTTGAAGTAGTGAGATGCTTTTTTGTACAAGTCGGAGCTTGAGTCTTTTTAAAAGAGGATTGAAGCTCTCACTATTTCACCAATAAAATTATTTTTTGTTTTATTTCTTGTTTTCTGGTTTAGCTTTTGATAAAAATATTAATTGACATAATATTACAATTTAAAGAAATATTAATTCACCCCTCCTCTCTATATTTCAAACAATGCATATTGGAGCCAACTTCTTCAAGATCAACCTAACAGTTGGAAGAAGGAATTTTGAATCAGAATGGCTAGTAAGGATGATAAGGTCCGCCAATTTGATGGAACAAATTTTTCCTTCTAGAAGGTCAGAATGGAGTACTACTTAACGTATATTTGAGTAGGTTTGATTACATTTATTTATAACAATCTCCTTGTATCAGAAGAACATCTATCATACTCACAAACAACTGAAAACAAAAAAAGATCCTTACCTAATAAAAGTTTCCCTCGAAGACTAAAACCTACGCTCACTCAAGGCTAAATAGGTTCACTGGAGATGGAGAGAAAATCACCTTATAAACATCATTCCCACCAGAAATATTCTCATCCAATGGAGAATGGCTAGTACACATATTGATATCCTAGCCATACTAAACATCTACCAGAAGAAAAATGCCACTGATTTGTCAATTTGAAGAAGCGTCGGAAGATAAGATAAATTTTTTAATGTCCAACAAATTAACAAAAGTAGGTCAATGGTACTACTCAATACATAAGTGGCAGTACAAAGTGGGAGTTTACATCCTTCCTCTTTGGCTGATTATCCAATTAGGCACTCATGTGGGAACCTTATTGGAGTAAAAAACTCTGGTTACTCAGCTAAGTCTTCGAGGTAGTCTGGCGGGAAAGAGACACCCTACTTTGTCACAAATGGATACATGATCCCATCTCCTCTTCCAACAAATCCATATGGAAAGAAAGCATATGTAGAAAATGCAAAGGCTTTGAATCATATAGCATGTGCTCTGCCACATTTAGAATTCACCATTGTTATGTATAAAACTAGCTAAATACATGTGGGACAAGATCATCCATGTTTATGAAGGAGATAACAAATGAAAAAAGGAAAAGATTCAAACCTATAAAAGATAGTTTGAAATTCTCCATATGATTTATAAAGAATATATTATTTCTTATTTTATCTGAGTAGATAAGGTATTCAACTGTCCCAAAGGTATAGGTGAGGATTTCAAAGAAAACATGATTGTCCAAATTGTCTTGAAATCTCTTCTAGATTGTTTTGATGCCAAGGTTTGTGCCATAAAAGAACTAAAATATTTGGACTCTCTATCAATGGATGAACTTCATGTAATTCTCACAACATACGAGATGAGGTCAGGAAATTCAACCCATAAAGAAGTTGCAATCAAGGAATTTAAGCAATAAAGAAAAGGAAATAATTGTTATTGCAACAATGATGATTCTGAAACTAAAATGGCACAATTTGTCAATAATGTCATGAACGGATCCCAAACTAAAGGTATCTTACCTCTCATTTGCTTTATATGTGGTAAAATAGGACATTATGCAACAAAGTTCCCTCTTAAAGATGGTAGTGTCACGGCAAGAGGTAATTCCTCAAATGAATTATGTTTTTGCATTAAGGTGGATCATAGATATATACATGGAGGGGGAGACTCTTGGGCTTCATCTCCTAGTGTACCTTCATATTCCAATTCTCCTTATTTTCTATTTACACTATTTTACATGGATTCACATATTCCCAATGATTATGTGTCAACATTACCCCTCTTAATCTGAAGGGATGTTTGTGAGTCTAAGCATCATTCCGAATGGTTCAAACTTTTCTCTTCCAAGTTCTTTAATGAAGATGTCTCCAATCTTCTCATTTGTGGAATAATGGCATAAACAGATTGTCTTAGCCTCAAGATGATGTTGAATCAGATGGTATTTTCTATTGTTGTGCTTCGTTCGATCATGGAACTTTGCATTCTTAGCCAATTTTCTTTTTAAATTCTCTCTAGTTTTATACAAAAGCCTTGTGAGGGACATTGGTCTACTGCAAAAAGAGTTCTAAAGTACTCGAAGGGAACTCAAGACTTTCAAATTAAGGATACGTAGGTGGGTGAATTTAGCTTGATTGGCTACTCTGATTCAAACATTGATGGCGATAAAGAAATTGGGATATCTACTTTAGGTTATGTTATGAGTATTGGACCAAGAGTTGTATTTTGGAGGTCACACAAACAATCAACTCCAATAGATTCCACAACTAAGGCAAAATATGTGGCAACAGCTAAAGCAACAAAGGAAATAGTGTGGCTTAGGAAAATTCAGGAATATTTGCAGGAGAAACAACTATGTTCAACTACTCTCATGATTTACAACTAGTGTTTTAAATCATGAGAGGAGTTGAACACAGTTGTTTCTCCTACAAATATTCCATATTTTTCCTAAGCCACACAATTTCCTTTGTTGCTTTAGCTGCTGCCACATATTTTGCCTCAGCTGTGGAATCTGTTGGAGCTGATTGTTTGTGTGACTTCAAAAAGACAACTCTTGATCCAAGACTCATGACATAACCTAAAGTATATACCCCAATTGCGTTATCTCCATCGAAGTCTGAATCAGAGTAACCAATGAAGCTAAAGTCACCCAACTGTGTATACTTAAGTTGAATTTCTTGATTTCCCTTCGAGTACTTTAAAACTCTTTTTGCAGTAGAACAATGTTGCTCACAAGGCTTTTGCATAAACCTAGAGAGAATTCAAAAAGAAAATGAAATGTCTGGTCTGGTATTATTCAGGTAGTTGAGACTTCCTACAAGTTGTCTATACTTTGTTACATCCTCAAATTCTTTTCCTTTACTGGATGTGAGCTTTAAGTTATGTTACACTGGAGCAGTCAAAGGATTTCACCCAACCATACCAAAATTCTTCAATAGATCTCCAATATATGTCATCTAAGAGAGGAATATAAACTTCAAATGTTGAGTTACATCAATATTAATATAGTAATGAACATACCCCAAGTCTATTATTTCAAAAATTTCCTCAATTCCTTCTAGATGTAATAAAGTTGTCATTGTTCCATGTCATCAAAAGATAATATACATACAACACAAGATATACAATATATTTTCCAACTTTCTTGACAAAAAAATTCTCATCATTAAGATCATACTATTTGAAGTTGAGTTTCAGAAGATGCTCTGTTAACTTCTCGTACCAGGCTTCCGTTGCTTGCTTGAGGCCATACAAGGATTTTACAAGCTTGCATATTTTATGTTCCTCACCCTTCACAACAGATCCTTCTGGTTGGGACATAAAAACATTTTCTTTCAGATCTGCATTCAAAAAATAAGTTTTTACATCCATTTGATGGACTTTCCAACCATTCTGAGTTTCCAAGGAAAAGAGTGTCCGAATGGTTTCCCATTTTGCTATGGGGGTAAAGGTCTCCTCATAGTCGACCCCTTCATTCTGTGAAAAACATTTTGCCACAAGCATGGCTTTCTGCTAGTCAAGTGAGCCATTAACCTTATAATTGTTCTTGTAGACCCACTTGTAGCCTATTGTTTTGGTTCCCAGTGGAGGATCAACCAACTTCCAAGTGTCATTCCTTATCAAGGCATCATATTCTTTTTGCATCACTTCTTTCCATTCATCATGAGAAGTGGTTTATTTTAAGGAATTTTGTTCCAAATCTTTAGATAAATCCAGTTCACAATCACAAGAAAAATCCATATCAATAGGTGAATCATAATCACCTATATCACCTCCATTATGTTTGGTTGAAATTCTTGTTGTTGTCTTTCCAAACTCATCAGGATGAACACTTCTAGGTGTCTTTATCAGCCATTTTGGAGGAAATTTCTGAGATGGCCCAGAATGCTCAGTTGACTCAGTTGGGGCTGAACAAATATTTAGTCTCCCAATTCAGTCAATCACATTAGTTAAAGTGTTATCTAGATCTGTGGCTAGAGCTTCATGTGGGGCAGAAAGTGCTTCAAAAGAAGATTCCATAGATTTATCCAATATATGAATCCCCCCTTCAAGATGTGGAATCTCATTATGAAATTCTTGAAATGTCATTGTATGTTTGAATCTATCCAAGTGGTCAAGCTACCGCTCAACACCATTGTCAGCCTTGGAATATTTAAGAAATATCCAATCTATAGATGGTACAAAATTCTTATTAACTTCATCATAGAGACAATATGCTTTGGAGGTATTTGACTACCCCAAGAAGAAACACTTGTGACTCCTTGCATCAAGGTTTTTTGTTTGTTCCTTTGGTCTCAAGGCATAATAGGTGGAACCAAAGACCTTGAGATGCCTTACCAAAGAAATGTGGTCATACCACATTTGGTAAGGAGTCTTGTTTGTAATAGCATTAGATTGAAACCTATTCTTTATATACACAACACATAGAAATGCGTGAGCCCAAAACATCAATTTTACATTATTGAAAAGCATCATGGAATGTACCATATTTAAGATTGTCTTGGTCATTATTTCAACTACTCTATTGTGTTGGGGGATTATAAGACATGGTTCTTTGATGTTTGATCCCATGCTAGAAAATACAGTTTTCAAATTCATTTGAAGTGTATTCTTTTCCATTATCAGTGCGAATAGAGGCAATATGAGATTGTCATCATTTTCAATCCATGCATGAAAGTTCTTGAATTTTTCAAAAGCATCATATTTGTTCTTTCATAAGTAAACCCAACACATTCTGGTGTAGTCATCAATAAATGTCATCATATATTTATTTCAATTTGAAAAACGAATAGGCATTGGGTCAAATAAGTCTGAATGAATAAGTTCAAGTTTTCTATTTACTTTGGAATGTGAATCATGAAAAGACTATTTGCTGTGATTTCCTAAGATACAAGCATCACATTGATTAAGTTTCCTAGGAATAGTAGGAAAACCAATAACACCACTTTTATTGAACATATGAAGGTTGTCATAATTGAAGTGTCCAAATCTAGCATGCCATAAAACACTTGATGGAAATGTGCCTTCATCCTAATGAGAAATGTATGAATTTTTGTGCACTAGAAGAGGTTCCTTGCAGCTTCAAAGGTCTTTCTTCTTTTATCCCCATCATGACAAGTGAGTGATCTCATGCAATGTAGAGTCAACTAAGTGGATATCTCCTACCATAAAGGCTTGAAAGTCATAGGGAACCTCAATTTCAGAAAAGCCTTGGAATTGATGGCATCCAAGCTTAGGTATTGTTTAAATATTTACATTTGTAATCATTATTGTTTTATATTTCCTTACATATTATGTCTACATTTAACTAGTATTAAACAATTAAAAATTTGAAAAAATAGAAATAACATAATTAATATTGAAAATAAAATTATATTTGACTGTCTTTTATTTTTATTTTTTTTCAAGAATACGTCTCAAGCTTACTACTAGCATTTCCTGTTAATTCTTGTTTTTAGTTGAAAATGCTAATTCTTGTTTTGAGTTGAATTTAAGCTAGAGGAATGCGGTATCTCTTTCCACCATACATTTGTACTTGCAAAATTTATTGGTCATAATCCCAATGGATTCTGGTTCTTACCCTTATGTTTTATTACAATTGTTATTCCCTTTGGCTAACCAATAACCTATTTGCTACACAATATTAAACTCATTAGATAGTGATTGAATCTAATGAAACTATTGATAATGTCATTATTTTTAAAGTACTTTTTGTATTGTTAACTTGGTAATACATTCAATGTATGCCTTCGACCGATTGGGCATATCAAAGATGTTCACGTATCATAAGTCAATTATGTGGCAAAGTGTAACTTGCAAAGAAAGTAACGTAGCCATGCATAATACTTCAATTGATCTGATCTAAGTCATTCTAATGAGTTGATATTCCTAGGTATTTGGGGCATACTTACATTTCCAAATTTTTATCCATAGAGCCTCTGGGTATTTGATCCATCTCCACTAGGTTTTAGCACTTAAGTCTCTATTAAGTATACATGGGTCATGGAGACCAGGGCCTCCTCCATTTTTCATGTGACATATTTTGTCCCATGAAACTAGAACTCATTTTTGGTCTCATTCGCTCCCCCACCAAATGAAGTTGTATTGGATATTTATAATATTGTCTAGAATGGATTTGGGGGTTTTCATTGCTACGAAAATATATGTGGGAACGTATTAATGGATTAATTTGAGCAAGATCAAGCGATCGACTATATTGAGTGATATGAAAGCCCAACAAGAAAGTTTTTCTTCAAATTTAAGAAGACTATTTTCCCATACCTTTTTCCAAAAATGATTTCTAGTTAAATATGTTCCTTAGTATTTGGATGGCATATCTATCCTTTGAAAACCAATCAAACAAGATATGTGAATTTGGAAAACTAATGGGGTATCTAAAAAAGAAGATTTGAAATTTCTCCATATTAATAGAGGTGCCCAAAGCATCAGAGAATTCTTGGAGGATGTTTCTAAGGGTAGTGGATTCTTTGATAGTGGGGATTCCCAAGAGAAGAGTAACATCCAAAAAATACTCATTTGAGGAAAAGAGATCATGGGAACTAAGAGGAAGACCTTTTAGCTAGTCATGTTCTAGGATTGAGTTGATATATCTACCCAACCCTTCAACGATGAGGAGAAATATATAAGTGAAAATGGGATCTTATTTCCTAATACCCCTTGAGGAGACAAAAGTGGGAGAAAGAGACCCATTAACTAGGATGGAGAATAAAGTTTTGTAAATGAGGGAAAGGACCATGTGAATCGATCTTTGTAAAATCCCAAAAGTCATGAGCATGTGAAAAATAATTCGGATAGCTCAAATTGTCAAATTATTTTTACGTGTCAAGTTTGATGAGTATACCTAGAGACTTATAGCAATTAATAGAGTGAAGTTTTTCATGGGATAGTAACATGTTGTACATAACTTGTATTCCTTTATCAGAGTGACTTTTATTAGAAGAGATAAGTGGGGAGAATGGGTTTTAACAAATTTGCGATAAATTTGGAGATGATTTTATAGATAACATTACATCGAGTAATACGCCCAAAATATGAAGGAGAATCAACATGAGATTTTTTAGGAATAAGATATATAAAGGTAGAAATAATGGTTGTTAATATAGAGGAAGAGCTTTGAGAGTCTTCTACTAATTTCCGAACATCATGCTCAAGAATTTTCTAGCAACCATAATATAAATTGATAGCAAAGTCGCCAGGACCTGGGGATTATCATTTATCCATTTCCATAATAGTTTTTTCCACTTCATGCATGGTTATTTTTTTCAAAAGGAGATCATTATGTTCCCTTGTTACAAGTTTGGGAATGTGCTCAATTATTTTTCTAATAGAAGTTCTTATGTCCAGAACTGTTTTTGTGACCATGGCTTGGAAATGATTCATGAGTTCCTAGACTATTGCATTATGGCTTTCCACTTTTTAGTGATTGGGTGCTTTGACTTTTGATATTAAATTACTTTTCCTATGGTTGGTTATGGATCTATGGAAGAATTTAGTGTTTTTTCCTTTCCCCTTAAGCCAGTATAATCAGGATTTTTGTCTCTGTAGCATTTCCTTTCACTTTAATATTTCCTCCAATTGGAGGTGAGTGATCACTTGTTGATGTTCCAATTCCTTACATCTACCATTTGATATTATTTATTATTGGATGGTGTATATCTCTTGTTCTAACTTTAGGTTTTCTTTGTGGATGTTACCAAAATATTCAATATTCTAGTTCTTGATTTTCATTTTGAGAAATTCTAACCGCCGTTGGAAATGATACATAAGGGTCCCAAAAAGTGATCTGATTCTTTCCACCATTTTTTCACATTAGAGAGAAAATCAGGATTTCATAACCAAAAAGCCTCAAATTTGAAGGGCATGTTCTTGGGATTACCAATCTAGTCGATAGGGAGTTATATGGGCCACTGATCGGAACCATGGCAAGGAAGAATAGAATCCTCGCTTATTATTATAGGTGTATAAGTCGTTGTGTGCTCATATCTATAAGATTAGAGTTATTAATAAATTCCAAAAAGAGGGGGCTTTCTTCATCGAATATATGAACCAAACCTTTCTTTTAATAGATATTTTTTATCATGCTAAAATCCCCACCTAAAATCCAAAAGTTTCCCCTATAAGCTTTGAGTCTCTCTGGAGGTTTTGAAGGAAGAATTTTTTGTGAGTGGGAATACTAGGGCCATAAACATTGGTTATGAAACTCGAACCAATTGAACCAATGGGCTAAAATTTAACACTTAGGATTCTAGCAAGAGAAAAGGAATCACAAAGAGTTATTGAGGAAGGTTTTGATGCAATAACAATACCTATGTATGCTCATTGGGGCATCCTAGACTAGATAATCATAGTTTCTACAAAAATTCTTTAAAATATTTCTTATAGACTGAGAAGAGATTTTCATATCGTGAATCACCATGAAGTCAAGAGGTTCTTAGAAATTCTTTTAGGGGTATTTGCTTGGATTTCCTATGAAGACCCCTAACAAAGTGATGACTTTAATTAATGATGTTGAGAGGAGGGCTGAAATATGGAATACATTAGTAACACTATTAGTATTCAACAAGTAATATCTTAGGTTCACTCCCTTTTTCTTTGGTTCCTTCAGAATTCTCAATTGATCTACGGGAGAATTTATTTTGATTCCATGATAAGAAAAATAAGAGTTTTGGTTAAGGGTATTACTTAGTTTGTGAAATTGAAATAGAATTAGATATTGATTTTGGATGCATGCTCTAGTGATGAACTGAACTTGCTCCTTGGGAATGGTCCATGGGTCTTTGTTTCTCCATTCCTCTACAAGATATTGAAAATTAATATTTTGCAGGTCCGTTTCCTTGAAATCTTCTCCATGAGAAAAATATTGGATGTTATCCTCTATTTGTAGATCCTCTTATTAATATTTGTTATTCGGTTGTGCGTGTGCATCGTTTGTTGGCTGAGGTGGTCATTGACTAGGTTTCCTAATTTATTTTATTTTTGGATTTTCTCCTTTAGTAATTGTCTCATTTTCTTCCATCTATCGAAAGTCTATGTATTTTTTATGGCTTGCCACATTTTTAGAGGTTCGATTCTCTGTTCCTTTTTTAGATGTCTTCCCTCTATTGATGACCCCATTAAACTCAACTTGTTCTTAGGACATATTTTTTCATGCATTTTGTTGGACTTGGTTTGCCAAGAATTCTTAGAATAGATGGTCATACTCATGGAATTTGTAGCATCTGAATGGGATTTTCTCACAATATGTTAGTTTTTCCCGTATTTCATCTTCATTTCTCAAGTAAATACTTATTGGGAGGGGGTTGGATATGTCTATATAAGGACAAAGGTGAGCATAGGAAGTGTATTGAACTTTCTTTGTGGTATACAAGATCATAAGAAAATGCGCTATGGAATTACAAATGTTTTCTAAGATTTTAGGGTTCAAAAACTCTTGAGGGAGCCAATAAAGATAGGTCTAGACTAACAAAACAAAAAATTATTAATTTTCATGGTGGAATATTTGAACCCATGGCTTCATCAATTAGCTTGTTGAATTCATGAAATATGGTACTCCCTAAAATATACAATCTATATCCTCTATATTGTTGAATATGGTCATGAAGAGACCCTTAGACCACAACTTGAGGTTGAGATCTACTTTGAGTGTTCAGTTCTTCCAGATCCAACTAAGCAGGGTTTCTTCTAAGGGACAAAGACCTACATCTTTTCATATTACCGTATCCTCTCTCATATATTAGATTTTTTTTCCTTATTTTTTATGATGGGATTTCTAGGAAGGGAGATTTGAAAGTTTAAGGAAGGCATGAACCATTAGCTTTTGGATTGTTCATTGCTATAGTAGTGAGTTAGTAGCTAGAACTTAATTGTTGGTGACATTAGATGGGTTCACCTCTAACTGTGGTTTGTGAGGTTAGAAATTGTTGAATTCGTGTGAGTTAGCATAATTTGATTTGGAATTGACTATGTTCCTATAGGAGGGACCTCCTCCAACCCCCCATGGTGGCACTTGTTCAACGGAAAGGCATTAATAATTGAGGAAAAAACCCTAGAAGCATAGATTGTAGAGAAAAAAAGAAGTAAATTGTTACATATTGCCAATCAAAATGGGATAAGCCATGCTATTGTAACAAAGCCTATTTATAAATTACGAATATCCATGTTAAAGTGGGGATGAATCTCCATGGTTAAGAATCTTGTTACATGCTCTTTTAAGTTATATATGTTTAACTCATATATTATTTTTTTTTTATAAATAATAATAATAACTTAAAATAAAGTTATAATTTAATTGATTGTTATGATATTTTCTAGCCTTTGCAATGTGAGATGTCTAATGAAGTTTTTATGCATATAGAGGTTTACTAGCCATTTAATTTATATGGCTACTCTAGTTTAACATTATTTTGAAAAAACATTTCCATAGTGAGATAAATATTTTATTTAAAAACAACATATAAATAGTGTTTATAATGCCAATACCACCTAAAAATTACATCTAAATAATATTTAAATATATGTACTTTGTTGTCAATTAGAGTTATGTTGGATGGTTAGGTGGAATGATTATGGTATTTCCCACCCAGGTTCAAATCTTAATAAGTAAAAATGTTTATTATTAATTATAATTATAATTAATGTAATTATTATTTTTTTATTTTTATTTTTTTTATGTAATTTAATGGAGACAAAATGCTTTATTGACTATTTTATTTTTATTTTTAGTTTTAATTTTTCTTTTAAATTGATCAAGTCAAAATGTTAGCATGACATTACATTACAACATCTTTACGATATTAGGGTGGAAAGACGAGGCACAAAATACTTCATAACATGGCGATGAAAGAACTGGCACAAAATACTTCAACATGGCGATGACAAATTACACTGGGGCGTAACTTCAATTAATTTTAAAAGGAATATAAATTTTATTTTAGCATGTAGATTTCCACAATCCATAATATGATGTTCGCAGCTTCTACTACACTATGTTATTTTGTTGTGGTTTGAGAAGTTTCGATTGAACACTTAACCCATCTTCAAGGACTTATATTTCACCCATCTTCAAATAATTGAACAAATATAGCTTTTATTTCATGTCTCAAATATACTTAAGTATTATTGTCTTGTTTGCTAAATATTATTTTTATAAATTATAATATATTAATAGTAATCCATGTTGAGAAATTTTGAAAATGTAATATAATTAAATATGTTTTTAATATTTTTTTTAAATTACTAATTTTTTATTGTTGAATTTAAATTCATAAATTTAATAATCTATCATTATCCTAACTTAATTTGACTAATTGACTATTGACAAAAATGTCTTTTAGCCAGGATAGGAAATACATTTTTTTTTAGGAGAATTGTGATTTTTTGTTGTTCCAAATACACTTTTAAATGCATAAATTGATATGCACCCTAAGAAATCCCTGGGGCACTTGAGCTTTGGAAATTGAGAAACTTAAAGATATTATTCAAAAAATAAATGTACAGTATTTTTGAATGAAATTGACAAAAAAAAATAATAATAATAAAAATAACTTCATGGTATTCCCCAATGGTATTGATCCATGGTATGAGAACCCATGGTATTGACCCAAGTATTCATGTGGATTATAGCCTATTTAAATGGGGAAATTAAACTTGCCTATATCCATCTTAACTCCATATCTATCAAGCATAGAGAGAGGTCAATTTTCCTAAGATCGAAACCTCCTTTAAAGTGAAAAGTGATTTGAATGAAATTGACAATACAGCTAATTATAATAATAATAAAAATAACTTCATGGTATTTCCGAGTGGTATTGACCCATGGTATGAGAACCCATGGTATTGACCCAAGTATTCATGTGGATTATAGCTTATTTAAATGGGAAAATTAAGCTTGCCTAGATCCATCTTAACTCCATATCTACCAAGCATAGAGAGATCAAATTTCATAAGATTGAAACCTCTTTTAAAGTGAAAAGAGATTTGATCCCTCTCTACACTTCCGAATTAAGATGGTGTTGGTTGAGAATATTGATATAAGATGGCATAGCCTTTAACTATTAAGCCATTTATAAGTTATAGTGTTTAATTCTTTATTATTTTTCAACCTACTACGGAAACGATATAATGTCATGTCGTGTCTTGTCATATCTTGTAAACATTTTGACTCATTGTAATTACATAAAAAATAAAATTAATAACATGAAAACATTTTTATGGGGTCAAAATAAAATAAAAATAATAATAATAAGTTAAAATAAAAATAACTTCATGATTTTTACCAGTGGTATTGACCCATGGTATGAGAACCCCTGTTATTGACCCAAGTATTCGTGTAGATTACAACCTATCTAAATGGGAAATTAAATTTGCCTAGATCCATCTTAACTACATATCTATGACACATAGAGAGATCAAATTTCCTAAGATCCAAACCTCTTTTAAAGTGAAAAGAGAGTTGATCCCTCTCAGTGCTTCCAAGTTAAAAAATAATTCCAAATTAAATGATAATATTAATATAAAATATCATAACATTTGATTATTAATCCATTTATAAATTATAGTGTTTAATTCTTCTGTAAAAAAATTCTGATTTGTCATTCTTCTGCTCCTTTACATAATGTTAGACAATTAAAATAAGTATAGTCATCGATGAGAAGAAGATAGTTAGAAAAAAGAGTTATTACGCCTTAACCGTCTTCTGCTCCTTTACATAATGTTAGACAATTAAAATAAGTATAGTCGTCGATGAGAAGAAGATAGTTAGAAAAAAGAGTTATTACGCCTTAACCGCTTTACGCACAAATTCGATCCCTCCAGAATGGTTTCGCTTCACGCAGTGGATTGAAGGCTGTGGGTGCTCATCCACTGCCTATGGGGAAACCCTATGGAGCTTTCTATCACTGCGATTCAGCTTGGTGCAGAACAGTTCCGGTCTAGATACAAACCACCTCAATACAGTCTACCACAACTGATGGACCATCTGATGATCACGCCATTTTTCGTTCCTTGTACAATTACAAAGATGGGATATGATGGGATATGCATTGCTGGAAATTGGTAATTTCGGTAGCATGTGCAACGGAGAATTACTGGCTATATGCAGCTGCAAACCAACCATATTTGCACAGTGAAGCAGATGCTTTCTAGTGGCACAGATGCTGCGATTGTGACGGAGGGAGTGGGTTGATTTATTGCCCTTAGGGCTCTTTCACAAAGGAATCATGAACTCCATATGGCATCAAGACCGTGGGACAAATATCGTGATGGATTTGTCATGGGTGAAGGTGTTGGCGTGCTGGTTCCGCTGGTGGATTTATTGCCCTGAGGGCTCTTTCACAGAGGAATCATGAACTCCATATTGCATCAACACAATCGGACAAAGATCGTGATGGATTTGTTATGGAGGTGGTAAGCTTAAGCTGAACTCAATAATTTCATTTTCAATGGACTATCTGCATTGCATATTCCATTTTATGAAATAACTTCTTGGAAAATTTTGGTTTGTTTTAGATACAAATGATAGTATCTTGCAGCTCTCATCACAGGGCTCAAACAGGTGGAGAGATGTGTGCGTCGTTTCATTTCTGTTTCATCTCATTGTCATCTGTATTGGAACTACTACACCTACATGCGGACTCTCAGTTAGAGCATTGGATTGCATGCAAGTAGACTCTTAGTTAGAGCATGCGACTACATGCAACTACTACATATCTACATGTGGACTCTTAGTTAGAGCATGGGATTGCATGCAAGATTCCTTTTGCATGATTTACTCCTTGATTTTATCCTTCTTTAACTCCGCAACTGACTAGTTATCTCCGGAACTTGTTGTAGGTGTTGAGTCTTCTCATTGATCACCACTATAGTGCATTACCTTGGGATCTTCACCCAGTAATGCTATATCATGAGCAT
>APFE031336589.1:0-24285 GCA_000404065.3 Pinus taeda | reverse complement strand
GTGCAGGTACAGATCTGAAGTTGAGGAGTCTGTCATGGGGGAGGTGGCTTGGCGCCCAGATTGCCCACGAGAGCTACCTCTTCTGCAGCTCACCTGCTTACGCAATTTTGGCATAGCTGGAGGGGCGGGTTGTACCTGACTTCTTGGAGCACGAAGGAAGCTGTGAATGGGGAAAACAGACTTGGCTTCAGAGCTCAGGGTAGCAAGCGGGTAACGAGCATGAACACGAGGGGACCAGAGGATGGCGAGGAGGCAAAGACAGAAGTCTCTCCAGTGAGCCGAATCCTAGTTAGCTTCCGAGAGAGGACGATGACAAGCCGATGCAGTTGCAATGGAAGAGGGGCCTGAGCGGAGAGGATAAACATGATTATGGCGGGTTGATGGCGCCATGATCAAGAAATTAGCCACAGTAAATGACTGTCCTCGTGTCATTAAAGTCGCCTTAAGGTGGAGCAAGTGCGGAGTGATAACCAAAGCCTCGAGAGTGTGAGTGGAAGTACAATACAAATGCGTGTCCATCCCGATCACTGACCACGCGTCTCTATTACCGTTAGACACCCGGATCTGGGATGGATAGGTCTTGTTGCACCAGAAGAGTGCAGTTTCTTTTGAGTTGTGGATCATTGGAATAGTTTAGTGGGCTAGAGAAGAAGGGGAGCTACTGATCAGTCCCTTGATTAGCTAGTCTGTCTGTAACTTTGTTAGTTGTACGCTTGATGTGCTTGAAGGAAATGTTGCGAGGAGTTTTTAGTCATTCTTCGATTTGTTCCAGTCTACTAAGAAGCCTCCAACTTGAAGCTATCTTTGCAACTAAGGATCCTGATTGTATCCGGATGGCAGCTTCTATGAGAATTTGTGAATCCCCTTCAACCTCTAAGGGGAGCAAGTTCTCTAGTTCTGCTATATATAACGCCTACCATAGACCTTCAATCTTAGCTACGTTGTTGGTGTCTCGTCCCATCAAAAAATGATACATATGCAGGATCGATCCCTCAGTGTTTTTGATGATGCCCCCGAATCTAGCCAGCCCAAGATTGCCCTTAGCCGCTCTGTCGAAGTTTAGCTTGTAGGGGTGGATGATCGGAGGAGACCAAGAGTGCGCTGACTCAGAGTGTATAGTATTATTAGCCTTGTTAAGATTTAGAGAGGTGAGATTTAAATTCCAGTTGGCGAGAATGAGGCATTCCTGAGGGGAGGCTGGCATGTCTGAGTCTTGCCATTGACTGAGAGCTAGAGTTTCTTGAAGATTCTGCTTCAGGAGGAGCCAAAGGATGTCGAGAGGTGAGCTGTGATTTTTGAAGATCCTGCTACTTCTTTCCTTCCGGATGATCCAAAAAATGAAGCCTGGTAAGAGGTTCTAGAGAGCATTGAGAAAAGTACTTTGGAAAGGCTTCTGTGGCTAGGTTCTGATAGTGTTTACTATATCTCCCTCACTTCTACCTATTCTTCCGTTACAGTGTGTTGTTCTCTCCCACATTTGTGCTGCTAGAGGGCAGGTGTTCAAGAGATACCTAGTGTCCTCTGGGTGAAGATTGCAGTTGGAGCATCTAGATGGTCCGATGAATCCTCGCTTTTGTAAGTTATCCCATGTGAGGATCCTTTTTTTGCTGAGAAGCCAAAGGAATGTGGATACCTTAGGCCATATTTCGGTTGCCAGACTTGATCCCAAAGTTGATCCTTTACTATCTAGATGGGGTGATGAAGGATTTGATATGCTTCCTTGGTGGTAAACATACCCTTGGTGGTGTATCCCCATCTCAATCAGTCTTTCTGCTAAGAGAGTTTGATTTTCCTCAGATTGAGTTCTTGATCAACTTCGTCATATGTTTCCTCCTGCCAGTTGGTCTGCCAAGTGTTTGCCGATTTCCATAAATGAAAGCCTTGGGGGGATTGCTGCTGCCAGAATTGGTGTACATGGATTTCTTAGTCTGCTGCATGGTTGCTTGCCACTTGGGTTTGTTAAAGAGGGAGGCAAGTTTGGGAAGTTGTTTCCAGGAGTCATCCCAAAATCTCGCAGTCGTGCCTGAATGAATTTCCCAGAAGCTATGTGTTTGAATGAAAGTGCTATGTATCTTGGCAGCATTCCAGATTAGCGAGCCAGGAGTTGTTGGACTGCAGTGGATTAGTTCCTCTTTTTACTTCTTGGGGCATACTTGGCCTGCCAAAGACGACCCCAAGGAGTATGCAGTTTAGTGATCCAATTCCACCATATGCGCGCCCCCATGATTTTGTTGCTGTGATGGGGATCCCGAAGACCTAGTCCCCCTTCTGATTTCGGAAGACATATTTCCGTCCATTTGACTAGGGCCCATTTTCTGTTGTGGCCAGTTGACCCCCAAAGGAAATTTCTTTGCATATTGCGAATATTCCTCAGTACCCATTTTGGGGCTGCTAAAATTGAGAACAGATACAGAGGCATGGCTTGAAGAACTGATTTGATGAGGATAATCCTACCGGCGATCTTGAGGGAACGGAAAGTCCAGGAAGAGATCTTGGTCTCTAAGTTGTCAAGGAGGGCCTTCTAAGATGAATGTTTGATGGCAGAGTCAAACAGGGGGGCTCCCAAATATTTCGACGAAAGTTTGGCTATGGAAAAGCCTAGAATTCTAGCTATGTTCCTTTGCGTGAGAACAGGAGTATGGAAGGAAAAGAGCTGAGATTTGGAGACATTGATGGTGGTGCCTAAGGCTTTTGAAAAAAGATTGAGCAGGGATTTGAAGGCAGAGGCTTCTTGAACTGATGGATAGCCAAAAAACATATTATCGTCAACAAACTGTTGGTGAGTGATGGGAGGCTAGCCATGCAATGAAATGCCTTTTAAGGAATGAGAAGAAGAGGCTAAATGAAGAAGGCAGCTAAGCCCTTCAGCCATAAGAACAAAAATGAAGGGGGAAATAGGATCTCCTTGACTAATTCCACTAGAAAGCTGAAAAGGAGGTGAGGGGGACCCGTTGAGAAGGATGGAGAAGCAAGGGGAGGAAATGAGATTCATTATCCATCAGGTCCAGGTAGCATTGAAACCAAATGCAAGTAAGATGTGTTTGATGTAGGTACAACTTAGTTTATTGAAAGCTTTGGAGAGATCTAGTTTGAGAATCATACCTAGTTTTTTCAATATCTTGAGAGAGTGGATCACTTCGTCAGAGAGAATGATGCCATCCAGAATCTGGCACCCTTCTACATATCCTGTCTTCTTTGGCGAGATGAGAAGAGGGAGAAGAGGTTTGAGTCTGTTCGCCACTGCTTTAGATATAAGCTTATAGATGACATTCCATAGTGCAATTGGTCTATATTTGTTAGGGGTCTTGGATTCTTCCACTTTAGGAACGAGCGCTAAGAAGGTCGTGTTGAGGGAAGGAAGGACCCAATGCATTGACCGAGATTCCTCCACTAGTTCCCATACCTCTGTTTTAATGAGCTCCCAGAAAGCATGAAAGAAGTTGGTTGTGAATCCATCGGGTCCAGGTGTCTTACCATCCTTGAGTTGGGTCATTGCATCCTCCACTTCCTGCAAAGAGATAGGCTGAAGAAGTCTTTTGTTGTGATCTTCATTAATGATTTTAGGAATGTGTTGCACTATATTTTGTATGGCTTGAGTTCTGCTACTCGACGGTTCTTTGAGAATATTCTGAAAGTGTTCTTGGAATTCCTGTACTATGTCTTCATGCTTTTCTAGTTTCTCCCCTTGTTGATTGTTGATAAAGGCGATGTTGTTGTGCATTCTCCTTTGAATGGTTAACCTGTGAAAGAATTTTGTATTTTTCTCCCGATCTCTGAGCCATCTGATCTTGGATTTTTGACGCCAGAGAGTATCTTCTTGCTCCCTCTGAGTTTCAATTTGATTTTGGAGAGTCTTCTCTTGTAGTGCATATTCCTCCTTTCGGCCTTCTGATATAATGCATTGTTGCAGTGTATTCATTTGTTGCTCCAGCACTTTCCTTTCATCAAATATGTTGCCGAACTGAGTGCGATTCCAAGTTTTTAGCGCTTGCTTAAGGTATTTGATCTTTTTTTGGAATTGAAACATCTTGGCTCCTACGGGGGGAGTGAAGGATTTCCAGGCAGCTGTCACCACTTCTTTTAAGTTAGGGTGTGAGAACCAAAAGGATTCAATGCGGAATGTTTTGTTACTCTTTGACTCTGGTCGCGACCATTGAAGCATTATGGGCCAGTGATCTGAGCCTGCTTGAGGTAGAATGGAGGCGTGGAAATCTCCACCTAAATGAATGGCGTTATCTGAAAGGAGGAAACGATCAAGTCTGGAGGCTATGTGCTCAATTCCTCTACATTTGTTGGTCCAAGTGAACATACCATTTGAGGTCTGAAGATCCATGAGCTGATTCCGAGCTATAAATTCTTTAAAGCTAGTGCTGTCTTCTTCCAGTTTTTCTCGGCCTCCTGATTTTTCCTCTAGCACCGTAATAATGTTGTAGGCTCCACCACTTATCCATAGGGGATGTCTTCTGCCAGAGCTGAGATTTGTGAGAGAGTTCAATACATCCAGCTTTTTTTGAAGATCTTGAGGAAAATACACATTAGTGAGAAGACCATGGATGTTGGTACCTATCAGGTGGAAGGTAGTTGAAATGAAGAAGTGAGAGGCATGAAAATCTTGAAGGGAGAGGATTTGTGGGTTCCATAAGATCGCTAGCCCTCCAGAAGCGCCTACGGCATCCACAGAGACTAAACAACAACTTGTCCAAACTTTGTTTAGAATTTTCTCCAGTGAATTACTATTACCTTTGGTTTCTAGTAGAAAGACTAGTGAGGGCTTTTCTTGCTGAATCATGTTTTTTAGCATTCTATGTTTTGCAGGACTGTTAAGCCCTCACACATTCCATGATATTAGCTTCATGAGGAACTATGGGGTAGAGCTTTGTAGAACATGGTTAGGTTGGGAATTCTCTAGAATCCACTAGCATTTCTCAAATAATGATAGTCCTTTGCAGATCGGTTTTGCGTCCTCGTTTTTTTGTGTCTTTCAATTTTTTTTTACCATCCGAGTGACTACTTTCTTGAATTCCAAGATATTTGTTTTTTTGTGCCTTGGTTAGGACTCCTTCAAGTCTTTTGATCTCTTTTGGGGGAATTTCACTGAACTCTTTTTGTAGACACGCTGCTTACAGCCTGAGTAGGTCCAGATCTGTTAGATCTTCACCCTCTGGTTCTTCTTCCATGAGTGATAGATTTCCCTGTTCCTACTCTTCTGACCTTTGATTGTTGTTGAGGGTTAGGGAGGCATCAACCTCCATGGTGGAGGATTGCATGGCAGTTTCAGCAGAAAATTATTTTTCCGAAGAGGTTGAAGTTGGAGTGCGGAGATGAGCTGACTTGGAAGTCGAGGTTGAAGGATGAGGGGGAGGCACAGGGGTGAAGGGGGAAGGATCTGAAGGTGGATTGGGAGTATTATCCTCCAAGAGGGTAGAATAAGGCAATATGCCAAAGCTTTTCTGGGTTTCAGGCTTCTTTGGCTCTTATGGAACTACTGGAGGTTTCTTGGTATGCTTTCTACAGCCAGGAACTCTCATGAATCCTTCAGCGTCTTTACTTATCTCTGATGCAGAAGATTTTGACTGAAGATTCAGAGGGAAATCTTTGAAAAGATGGCCATGCTCATGGCATCGTTTGCAATGGAAACGAATGTGCTCGTAGTCTATAGTTTGTAGACATTCATAATCATCATGAAATAAACTTACCGAATTCGTGAGTTCTTTGGCCAGATGCATGTGAACGTAGATCTTGGAATAGGAGGTGTATCTACGGTGTTTGGTTTCCTCAGCTACTTTGATGAAAGTTCCTAGGGTGTTTCCAATGTCCTTTAATGTCTCTTCTTTCCAGTATTCCACGGGAAGAGAGTATAGGCGTATCCATACCGGAGCCCAGGAGAGGTTCTCTTTGTCTGGATCGAACCTTGCTTTCCATTCTTGAAGATATAGGCCTACCAAATTGAAGAAATACAGTCCTCCTTTGAAGATGCGATTTTTGTCTTCGAGGTAGTTGAAGATGGCAGTGAAGAAACCTTTGGGTCCTAGTTGCAGTGTGAATTGACCCTTAGGTTTCTATTTGGAGGCTATCCAACCATGCAAGGCTTTTTCAGTTGGCCAGAACCCGAGGAACTTGCCTATGAGTGCATGATCACTCATGTATTGGATTTCGGCGTTGATTCGATCACTGGGTAGATCTATTTTGATTCTTTCTGCAGATTTAGGAATGCATGTTGCAGAGAATGCTTTTGGCCATGACATCGTATTTCTCTAGTCTATACCTTTGCCTTTTGGCTGCCCTCTGACCTGCAGCAACTTTTCCATTGTCGTTTTTATCAGGATCTGCATGAAAGCCAACAGTTGGGTCAGGACCTTGACCAGTTGCTGCTTCTCCATTTACTGACTTGTCAGCAGAGGGATACGATGAGGGAGGGGGGGCAGAGCCCACCCCTCCGGACAGCATCGCCATGGCAAGGAGATCAACGACGTCGTTGGTTAGAGTAGCCGAGAATGCAAAGGGAGTGGGCAGCAAGATTTTTTTGAAACCCTAACGGGGGCAGCATCGATCACTAGTTCGATTGCACCAGAGCTCCGTGATGTTTTATGAGAGGTTTACATTGTTACCTTAGGCATACTATCTTAATGTTTAATCCTAATAATATAGATGATGTGTGTGTGAAAACCATTCATCTTGAGGAAAAAGGGAAAAACCCTTGAAAAGAAGGTTGTAAAAATCCATTTAGGAGTAAAGGAAAGGAAGAGGATTTCAAATGGAAGGATTTCAAAGGGGATAACAACTACCTATGGTCTCTCTGATAAGTATCTGCCAATGTGCTCAAATATGGACTCTTAGGCTTGGTGACCTCAGCTCTGCCAAATAACCCTGCATGATCATGAAATGGTGATGATGGTGGTGAAATAGGTTGAGATGATGGAGGGATAGATGTAGTGGGCTGAGATGGAGGGGGTATGTCTTCATCATGATGACTAGTGGTATGAGATGAATATGGCATATCTTCAACATTTGGAGGTTTTGGAGCAGTGAAAATATGATTGGCAATGAAAATGTCCTATGCAATGTTCAACTGGTTAAGGTGATGGAGGGCAATGATCTTGACCAGAGAGGGATGGAAAATACTATTCATTTTCTGCTCATACCTTTTTCCCTGAACTATGTATGCCATTTTCTCAATACTCCTGAATAAATAATAAGGGATATTGAGCATTCTAACTCTTGTGAAGTGCATGGGAAATTTGATATGGTATGAATAAAGTATAGAAAATCTGCCTTCACAAGTGAAGTACTTCATGATGATTTTCATTATGGGAGCATATGTACGAAGAAGGTGGGTAAAAGGTAAGAATCGCTTTCTCTCACTTCTATATGGAGGCTTCAAATATGGCTCATAATACTAATGATCTATACTTTGAGCTTTAAACCACCTTTCACCCACATTAGGTATTCCAGTAGCAGCAGCAATAATGTTTGAGGATATGGTGAAGGTTTCTCTAGCATGGGTCACTTGATTGTCTTCAAGATTTGAAATGAACATTCTAGTCAAAATATGATGGATTTGGACTCTTTGTACCATCACACAAATATAAAAACATACCAAATGCTTGAAGGAAGTGACTATCATAGATGAGGCCATTAACTCTCTGGTGTTGGTAGGTTCAAACCTCAAGATTCTTCCTCCCTTGTGTGCTTTTCTTTCTTCTTGATATTCTTCCTCTGAAAAATCCTTGTTTTATTCCTCCATTATGTGTTTTATTTCCTCTTGCTTGAAACCCTAGGGATTAGGAAACAAGAGTGGGAATGGGGTAGGAAAAATTTAGGGAGTGGAGGAAGGGATTAGGGAACTTAGGGAAGTGATAGGGGAGTGAAATGTGTAGGGGATTTAGGATTTTATATTCAATTACAAGTATGTAGTATGGTTGCTTAGGGATTTCGTTGCCTACCAGTTAGGGTTTAATGGAGAATGCACTTGGGATATGGATTTAGCAACTCAGGGGTAGGGATGGAGTTTATTATGATTTGGGAAGGGTAGCAGGGTCTTAGGAATTTTTTTTAGCGGTGTAGCCAAAAACCTGAAGATCTCAGGCAAATGTACATCTACCTCTGCCTGAGAAGCACTTTAACAAGGAATTTCTAGAAGCATTTGCAAAAGAAAATGACTTGGAATTAGACCTGATTAGACACTGGAGGAATTTCCTTAAGAAACATAAGCACTAGTCATCAGGTGAGTATTTTATTGATTCATTAGCCTCTCCTTATTGCTATGATGGAGCTATGATGTATAGACAATGGGGACAACATGATTATGCAAGATTTACTATAGACATGGTCCTGTTAATGGAAGTTGTGATTCATAGTTATGTTATGGATTGGGTAAATATTCTCTCTGATAGAACAACCACTGAGATACTAGAATATAGAAGGAAAGCACATAAAACTTCCCGGACCATTTTTCCTTTTTACTACAGTGCATATATTTTTGACATCATTTGTTTTAATTTTGAATACCCCATACTCGGATGGAAGTGCACTTCCCAAGATCATAATCATATTCATATCTATCACAAATAGTTGTGGAAGGACCACTGTAAGAATCACTTATATAGAATTTGCAATGGTTTTGTCCTACCTGTATATTATTCTATCTTCAATAAGCCTACCCCTAGGATATCTCAGGAAGCATCAATTGACCTTACAACAGTGGGTAGCTGGTTCAGATAGAGAAATTCACTTATGTAAGGCTTTTTGGTAGACTTACCAAACCCCATGTTCTTCCTCTATATGTTCCTGATAAATTGTTAGCCCGAGAGTTAGCATATCAGCTAACAGTTGAAAGAACGTCAGAAACCCTTAGAGATTCCAAGAAACATATGTGGCCTGCATTCCCCTTATGGTGTGCCATTTTTACCTTACATGATTATAGACATGCAGAGAAAGAGGCAAAGAAGATTCAGATGCTAAATCTTGCCACCATTCCAAATATACAATATGACCCAAGGAAGTTTGCCTATAATGTTACTTCTCAAGCTAAACTTACTAGATTTGATCATGAAGTAGATGACTTTGATGATTTGTTTGCTTTAGCTGAAATACTTTATTGGGTTACAAGATTGGCTAGTATCAAATATGGAGAAGAGGGACGAGAAAAATTCAATAGGCTCAAAGCCTAGAGGTTGCAAACTCTACCTTTGGATCTATTAGCTACAACCCCAATAATTCAGCCATAGATTCAAAGTAAAAAGCAAGCTCTCAATAATACTCCTGTAGTGGACAAGGTTCCTGAAAAGGAAAAGTTGCCAGAGTAGGAGTAGAGACAAGAAACAAGTAGCGGACCCCTTGATTCAAGCATTTATGTTGATCTTAAACTAATCAAGGAACGGCAACAATTTGATTCCATCATTAGTAATACTGAGAGCATTCAAGGATTCGGCACACCTGAGGTGACCACTATTCAAAATTCAGTAATCAACACAGTTCCAACTGAAGGAACAAGAAGACCACCCATGATTCATAAGGACTTAGAAATAATCCCTGAAAATACCTTCGATGAGATTCTTTTACACATAGAAGAGATATCACCATTAGATGTCTTCTATAGCCCTAAGCATAGGGTTATAATCAAGAGACAAAGCAAAAAGATGAAAATTGATCACTCTCCTCTTTTGACTTCACAAACGGAGATGATGAATGTGGTACGGGGAGAGGAAGTTAATCCTTTTGATGATCTCATCAAACTTTCTCAGTATGTTGGAGCATACACAGCGGCCACAATGGATAAAGCATTGGAGGTCAGTAATTTACTAAAATAAAAATACCAAGCAATCAATTTGCTAGAAGCATAGGCATATGAGAGACAACAGAAAATAGAACAGCTGGAACAAAAATTAGCAGTCCAGAAGCAACTAAATGATTAGTTGAATTATCAATTACTCAAAGAAAAGCAAAGCATTGATGAGCAAGAAATTGTAGAATTGAGACTTCTGTGATCTGTCATAGTTATAAGAATAGCTTCGGCGTAAATCACATAAAAATGACCTTTGTCGACACGTTTCGAACCAACTAGTGTGGTTCATCGTCAGGACAAGTTAAAGACATCGATCTGGCCTAGCAAGTTAAATACCCTGAGCAGAGACTCCAACGGCTATCTTTGACCCTAAGGCCCAGTCCAACTTGATTTTGAGGCCAAAGCTCTTGCCTCGGCTCGTCTCCTTCCTAAGCTTTGGAAGAGGTATGTTGATGACACTAATGTCATCTGGCCCCATGGCCAGGAGGAGCTGGATCGTTTCCTTGATCACCTCAACAGCCAATCCTCAGCTATTAAGTTCACCATGGAAAAAGAGGTAAATGGCAGCATCCCTTTCTTGGATATTCTTTCTAGGAAGAAGGACAGCTCTCTCTCTCTCGCAGTGTTCCATAAGAAAACGCACTCAGATCAATATCTTCATGCCAATTCCCATCACTTCCTGGCTCAGAAGATGGGTGTTCTTAACACTCTAGCCACGCGTGCCCTCAGGATTTCTGATAATGAGAACCTGGATAGAGAGAGATCCCACCTCCTTGATGTCTTTGTGGAAAACGGGTATAGTAGGCACCTAGGTCGGAAAGCTTTCCTTAAAGCCTCTAAAAATGCGTTGATTAAGAAAGAGCCTAAGGAGCGCCAGCTAGGTGTCCTTCTACCCTATGTCCAAGGGACCACAGACAAAATTGCGCGTATCCTTAGAAGGTTTGATATTCCCTCCACCTTCAGACCCCTCAGAACCATCCGTAATTCCCTGAGATCGGTGAAGGATCCTGTTAACCCCAAGGACATGAAGGGTGTGTATCTGATTCCTTGCTCCTGTGGGCCACCCTATATAGGGGAAACTGGGCGCTCCATCCAGCAGAGAATTTGCGAGCATGCAGCAGATTTGAGGCATGGAAGAACTAAATCCTCAGCCCTAGCAGAGCATGAGGACAAGACCAAGCATCACGTCTCCATCGAGGAGGCCAAAGTCATTGCCAGGGTGGATTGTTTCCATCATCGCAAGCTAAGGGAAGCTATTGAAATTGAGCGTAGACCCATCAATCTCAACAGAGATGATGGCTGGAAGGTCAGTAGAAATTGGATCCCCGCCCTGTCATCTTAGGGTTTCTTCCTTCCCTCTCCGTTCTTCCAGGATGCTTTCTTCATGATCATGCAGGTTTCTAGTATTATTAATGTATTTATGTTTGTTGCCATTAATCCTTTTTGATTTTACCAATTTTTGATGTAGGTCTTTTTCCTGAGTTGGTCGTTAATTAGTTTATTCATAGCATTATTATTAGTAGGGTATCCAGATCATGTTGTATTCCTTTATTTATGTGATTGTCTTTTCAGCTCCTTGACCTAGCAGTTAGAAGTATGGCCCCCCTTCATCTTTCCTATCGCAATGTGATATGGTCAAGAATATATTATCTCAATAAATAAAATAAATTTATTTAATTTTCAAATCGAACCTCTTATGAATATTATTAATACGTGGTAAATGTAATAAATCTTATAAACAGAAATAGGTTTAATATTACATAACTCTAGTTAATAATTCATGCATCTTTTAGTTTTTAATTTATTAAATAAACACTCTTTGTTTTTAAATTACCTTTGACATTATTTATTCTATTATTGTTTTTAAATTACCTTTGATATTATTATTTATTATTTTTGAAATAAGAATATGTAATTTATTTAGGTAACCTAAATTACTTCCTATAAAGAAATCACTTAATCAATCTATAAAAATATATAATATTCATTGGTACTATTTTATTAATATCTTAACTAGGTATATTACTAGTCATTATAACTAATTTTACTAAATTCTAGAAATAGATTATTATATTATTAATTTGAATATAATAAATGTAATAATAATAATTTAAATTCTTCAAAAGAAATCTTTCAAACTAAAAATTAATTTTTGAACAACCATTAATATTAATTTATTATTAACCTAATGTCATCTAATTAAATAAATTACGTATATTTCTAGTCAACACACCTAATTTCACTAAATTCTAAAAATAGTGTATTGTTTTATCAATTTTAGTATTATAGAAATAATAATAATATTAAATTTATTAAGAAAAGTTGGACTGGGCCTTAGGGTCAAAGATAGCCGTTATCTAGCCGTTGGAGTCTCTGCTCAGGGTATTTAACTTGCTAGGCCAGATCGATGTCTTCAACTTGTCCTGACGATGAACCACACTAGTTGGTTCGAAACGCGTCGACAAAGGTCATTTTTATGTGATTTACGCCGAAGCTATTCTTATAACTGAGCAAGAAATTCATAAACAATAGTAGTTATCCCAAGCATTGAGTAAGTTGCAGTTATTAAATGAACAACTGAGTAAATCGAAGGAAGAACAAATCGTTCAACTAACATATCAGATACAAAGATTCAAGGAATATCCCCAAGTGGGAGAATTCAGATCGGAGACTCTACAAATTACCAAGGCATTGTCTAGTTAGTTGAGCCTATTATGTCATAATATCTCACCGGTTCTTACTTTGTGTGAAATTTCATCATCCATTGTTGACAAATCAGTAGATGTGAGTGTTATCGGGAAAACTAGTGTCTATTCAGAGCTGCTAGTCCCACTAAGACGGGTAGCTATCTTAGAAAGAAACAAACTAAAGTTACTTGTGTTTTCCTTTATGAGAGATAGATGAGAGAGAAGCAGAGAGTACCAACCTCAGTCTTTCACTTGGCTCCTTGCTTGTTTCCTCCCTCCTTTGATAGAAATTTACCACTCCTTCCTCACTTGTCTCGCTTCAAACAAACACATGTAGATTTAAAGCAGCATAATACCATCAAATTATAGAGATCTATAATCATAAACAATATAGGATCAGATATATATTAACCATACAAATGCATATATCAATACAAGATTCAGAAATATACAAGAATGTGGAGGAAAACTCAAATATCTTTATTAATAGAAGTAGTAGAAGAGAGGATTAAAACCCATTGGCCTGACCCAGTTCCATCCTCCCAGCATGAAAGCCCTCTTCACCTCATGAAAAGCTATATCACCCAACAATATGATGTTTCACAGAGAAACCAACAGCACTTCCTTACAAAATACCAAATTCCAGCCTCTGGATCTCTAGGATGAGGGATCCATATATAGATATTTGTAGGTGGGTGAGTCAGCTTCTGGGATTTTGATTAGTGTTAATTCTCTAATAGTTCTTGGTTCCACTTGGATATTTCATGATCTCTTACTCATCCTTGGGCAAATTCAAAGAGGCGAGTGTCAAATGGGAAGTTTTTAGAAGATTCTGTGGGTTTCCACCTAGCTAACTACCTCTGCCATTTGTCTGCTCTCGCTCATTGCACCCTATAGAAGGTCCTTCAGTATGCATCACACTTTCTGCATGTAGTAGGTGAGATGCATCACACCCTTAGCACTGAGGAGTCTGTATGTTCCAATTTTGACCAATTCTGAGTAGTTTTTAAGGGAGAACTTTTGGGAAATGATGTAATCAGCTGACCTTGTTCCTTTAGGGTATGAAACAACACTTTTAGTAGCTTAGAAGCCCTTGGTTTATGGACATATGAGATTGGGTTGCAGTTCCCAAATATGTCTATAACAGTTTCCCCCTAAAGCATGAGGTCGTAAATCTTCTGATGTCAAGTGAAATGCTTTATCATGAGGATCCGAGGTTTTTCGAATTGGAAGGGGACCTGTAATAAGATACAACACAATACATTATATTCATAATATTTTCATGGTCTAGCTAAGGCAGGCATTCCCATGCTCAACTTTATAAATTCATTTTCATGTACATAGGACAGAAAACCGTCTGTGTGGAAAACTGATGATTCTGGTAGAGCCATCATTCCTTAGCTTGGATGATTATCTGTGCAGCTATGATGTACATTTGATGTCTTTATTTTCCTGAATATATCGCAGCCCGAATGGATGAAACGAAATCTGGGGTCCTCAAACTCATTCAATCTTCACTCAAAGTACAAGTCGACCCATGTAAAGGATGTTCTAATGTTGAACATGGAAAGACACCGCCTGATTACCAGCCAATGATGTAAGTTGTTAACAGGTGTGAGAGGAATCATTGATAACGATAATGACCCTCAAGGTACTGCAGTACAATTCAAGTGGTACAAATGCATGAGTCGATGTCGAACACCATGCAAAATCTTCCGGTCGAAGGCCATTGATGTAAACCTGTCACCGGAAGTGAGAAACTTGTCATTGAGGCATGCAAGCTTCAAAGTACTCAAAGGGTTGTTCCTAAGTCAACTTCTTGGATAATGGATTGATGTCAACAAGAAGTGACCCATCATAGGAGGGCCTTAATGAATCCCACATCTACAACACGAAACAGAGCAAATGATTTTGTGGAGGTGAAAACGATCTGATGATACAAGGTTCAGGGTGGCGTTCATGAAAGAATGAAGTGTGAAGGTATTGTAGCGGATAAGATGTAAGCTGGGTTGGCGAATTCTCTTAGCAACTTCTCTTGAACATATCGGTGACACTGAAATGGATTGGTAGTGTTAACCCCAAAGATGGATGGTACGGAGGACTAATGGTGATATGACCGGTGAACGGAATAACCCAACCCGACTCAATCATGGTGATGGAGTGAAAGTGTCATGTTCAAGAGTGACTTGCTACCAATAAAGTTTCTTCCCAATTTTTCCCCAGTCATTTCTGACCAGTATCTCTTTATTTTTGTCAAGCTTAAGGAGGATAAACATATGCTTGTTCTATAATTTTCCCTTTGGGAAAACCCGTCACTATGTTTTAACGAGCCTAGCGACGGTGAAACTCTCTCTTGTCTACATGGACAAGTTTGTCCCTGTTGTTTTAACGAGTTTAATGACAAATATAACTTGGTTCTTTTCAATTTTAGAGAGTCTAAAAAGAGATGGAAAGGAAACTCCAGTAGTCCTTTTTCGTAATATATTCCCTCAAGTCTGAAAAAGTATAAAATAATACGAAAGGGATGACTTTTCGATAGTTTTAACGAGCTGAACAAGATAAACGCTTAATCTTTTTGTGTAATGATCCCTTAGGTCCAAAAATATTAAAATATAGAGGAGGGATGGCACTTCTGATCGCTTTAACAAGCTGGAGAGGCCAATTGCTCAACAATCTTTTCATATTTTACCAGTCAGATGAAAAGAGCTTAAAGGAGACTAGTTTTTTGAGGAACGAGTGATATTTTTAGGTAGCAGCTGGTTCCGGCTAAGGTTTGGAACTTTTCAATCACGACAGTATGAAGAAGATGGCTAACAGAATCACTTGTCGCAACTGTTCCTCAAAAGGGTAAATAATCAAATGGAGGCGTATGATCGGCTAAAAAGGAGTGGAGGTGATGGTAAGAACACGACCAAGGTTCAAAAGCTGATAATTATGCAATTGCAATGGTTATTTACCGAAGGTGGGTTCATTTTTTAATGAGCTTGAACTCTGGGGGAACATGTGCTCATTGCTAGGTTTATTTTTTAATGAGCTTGAAATTCGCATAAACCTACTCATGTCAGTCATATAATAAGGATGTATCATCGATAGGTTCATTTTTTTAGGGAGCTTGCGACATTCGAAACTTTGCTCCGATGCCTTTTGTTATGTAAGCTAGGAACGACCAACCTACAAGTTTAAAGGGTTAAGAGCCTAGATACTAAGAAAATAAATGGTCGCTTTTCACTTGCATGCAAAAAGGTTTGCATGCCCCCAGGTATAACGAAATAGAGCTTCCATGTTACCATACGGAAGTTGCATTAGCAAGATTATTTCATCCACATTTGCAGACAAAACACTTCCTTGGCTCTGTCAGGAATAGACATAACCTTTGACGGAGGAATCCTTTTCGTGTCTACTTCCATTTTCCTAAACGGATAGGGGAGTCAGACTAGTCACATATCCTATGCGGAAACCTACCTTATATCTGGGGTTTTCTTGCCGAAGCAGACCAGGGCGCATGCCTCCTGGGTTTCAGTCACAATCACCGAATCACTCACGCTCATCAGGTGGATGGACTGGAGATTGATGAGACATTCTTTGTGCAAAAATACTAGTTAGGGATGGCACTTGACTAGTAGCTATGTTTGAACTCGGGAATGAAGGCTGGTCTACGAGCTGGACCACTCTGCCTTCATGCGGGAAACACATCACTCGAAAGAGTGATGAAACAATAGCTCCCATGCTATAAATGTTTTCATGCCCAAGGAGTAGATTGTAATCTAATGGCCCTTGGACTACCATCATGTTCAGATAAACAGTTTTCCTTCTCAAAGTTATAGGCAAATTTGGAAGGATCCCTAACTTTTGACTGGTTCCTTTGTTGAAGCCTGACATATTTCAAATCTCAGGTAGAAGCAATGGAGAACCAAGCGCTTTCCAAGTAGTGGAGGAAAGGATACTCAAGGAAGCCCCTTCATCTATGATAGTGCCAACCATGATCATTCTGTAAGCTTGTACTATGATTCAGAATGGTACATTAGATGGTAGGTGGGGTCTCCCTAGTAGATTCCAATCGAAGGAAATGACTAGATTGCTTGGAGGAGGGACTGAATAGACGCTCAGATGAATCTCTGATGAACTTCCTTCCTGTAGTAAAGGAACAGGTAGATTGCCCCTAGTTTCATCGGATTCTGTGTTAACAAAAAGAATTTGAACGGTGTCGTTCTCATTCTCTTTGGTGATTGTATCATCTGAAGGTAGACCTTCTGAAGACAAGACTGGGTCAACTGCCATCTCGACCTATTGACTTTGGTCCTGTGTGGACTCAGAGCATTTATATTCAATGATAGATGCTTCGACCGACAACAAATATGTGTTAGTCAGATTTTCAACTAGTGATGGACTCGGCAAGAGTTTCTTGTATCCAGGAGGAAGCCGTAGTGGTGAAGCAGGACGGTTATCCAAGACTCTTTTAGCTTCGTCTAGGAAGGGACAACGGTGGAGGGCATGATCGCCTTCACACATTCTACAAGGAATTTTAGATCTTCCTTTTTGTCCATTGAATTCATTTTCACTAGTTGACGGTGTACTTTGAACATGATCGTCAGAGGTTGAGGACACCGGATTGTGCAAGCGGGGAGACCAGTCCTTTAAGATCCATGGGATGCAAGGAAAATCTCAATGATAGTGGTATCCTTTACAAATGACACATGGAGATTTAGGTTTGGATGGTGCAGTGTGTGGATTTTTGCTAGACGATGCATGGTTGCCCCCTTTTGTCGTTGGCTTCTTCTTCTTCTGCTCCTTCCCTTTCTTCTTCATCTTAGTTACTTGGTTTTTAGTATTACTAGCTTCACCAAGTGAAGAGGAAGAAGGAGAGGGAGAAACAAATGAAGTAGAGTGTTGGGGGGGAGCTCTAGTATCATCTGGTTGATGATTTTATTGCTCAGGAATCATGGTGTTTTGAACGAAAGAGGTCAAGAAAAGCCATACTAGCAAGCCAATTGTAAGTCCTGGAAGGGACAATGTAACTATATAAGGTGCACCAACATCTCCCCAAGAGGAGAAGGGATTAGGATTCCACCCAAGGGGAAATCCTTGATTGGTGGACTCCATTTTTCTCAACCTAAGACCAACGAGGGAACAGTGACGTTATTCCGATTAAAATAAATTTTATGACGCTTTGACAAAACTTGCTTTTTCAATATTTAAGAGTCGAGAAAAAGCTAAAGATGACTCTAGTTGCCTTAAATTTTTAATGAGCCTGAAGTGACAAGTGCTCAGATGGACCTTTTCTTTTAAGGAGTCTAAAAACGAATGAAAGTGACTACTCTGGAAATCTAGATAGAGGGATTACCAAACCAATCGAAAAACTACAGAATACTTTTTGAGGTACGGTAGTCAATCTTCACAAATGTTGTGTTTAGTGCATTGCGATCGATATGGTGGCAAACACAGCTTCCTATGGATAAAGGATATAGCCTATTGTGGTCTCCCAATATATACTCGACGGTACGTGGGAACACAAGTCCGTACTGGCACTTGTCGTATCAAAGAGGAGGAATCACCTAACCTACGATGAAAATGATAGTTAGCAGGCTTTACAACTCCAGAATACGTCTCTAGCCTAGACTTTTAGATGTTCTGCGTTAGGTTCCAAAGCGTTTTTATGTTCATTGAGGTTTATTTTACAGCTGATCTTTCTTAAGAAGTTTGCCTTTAAGGTTCACCGCGTGATGTAGATATACAATTCCTAAATATGCAATCTAAGATGATAAACGGTTGTTTACTTTCTTTTTGCAATGAAAATCCTAGCTACTAAGGAAAGAGAAGTAAAATTCTTTCAACATAAAGCAGAAAGCACACACTAAGATGCACTATCCTAAATCAATTTCCGCATGCAGTCTAAATGCAAATGCACATGCGTGTATTTTTTTTCCACTTTCTTAATGTGTGAATGACAAAATGAATGCTAAGTATAGATCCAAACTATTTTTCTTTCAAAGTGACAGTACTAACAATTTTCTTTTCAAAAAGAAAAAGGAAGACTAAGACGACACTTTGTGATTTCGAATTCAAAAAATGAAAGGAAGACTAATACGACACTTTGCGATTTCGAATTAAAACAACGAAAGGAAGACTAAGATGACACTTTACGATTTCGAATTTACAATTGCTTTCGACACTTGAAATACTATTAATTCAAATCAAATACAATGGCAAAAGTGTAACCGACTATCAAAAAGAGGAATACTTTATGACACTCTTTTCTTTGACTGAAAACGACACTTGTGACACTTTCAAATCAAAAGATGATAGTTCGATTAAGCTATTGTTTTCAAAGGAGAACTATAAATGATGAAAAATACATAAAAACATTTACAATTTTTTATCAATGGAGGCTGAATAATGCAAGGAAGAGAGTTTCAATAGTGATATACTGATCATAGACAACAAAAATACTGAATAAAGTTGAAGACAATGAAGAAAAACCAAAATCTGGAGGTAGAAACAATGTCACTCAATCATTGCACCTGTAACACAGGGAAATAGGGATGCATTTCACCTGCAGCACACGGGAGGTGCAATGCATCCATATTTCCAATGAGAGACAGTGAAATGGTTTAGGGATGAGACTGAGCTTGTTTTTTGCTCACAGTTTGTCACTTAGTTCAGGGATTTAGGCTGAGCTAATTATAGGTGGTAAACACAAAGTACAGGGGCTGATCTAATGAGGTTACTTGAGATACCACCAGGGCATCTAGGATGTTTGCAAGTCAGATGTTCAGTTCATAAACTAACCTAGAGATTGACTGAAGCAACGTTGATCTAATTTCTAGTTGCATAGAAAAATTATTTCGAATGCTAGCTGGCTTAACTTCAGGCTCCGTCTGTAGTTTATAAAGAAAACAAATAGAAACAAGAAAACAAACTATTTGCTCCCCAGTGGAGTCGCCATTTTGTTATCGGGAAAAATAGTGTCCATTCAGAGCTACTAGTCCCACTAAGACAGGTAGCTATCTTAGAAAGAAACGAACTAAAGTTACTCATATTTTCCTTTATGAGAGATAGATGAGAGAGAAGCAGAGAGTACCAACCTCAGTATTTCGCTTGGCTCCTTGCTTGTTTCCTCCCTCCTTTGATATAACTTTACCACTTCTTCCTCACTTGTCTAGATTCAAACAAACACCTGTAGAGTCAAAGCAGCATAATACCATCAAAGAATAGATATCTATAACCATAAACAATATATGATCAAATATATATTAACCATACAAATGCATATATCAATACAATATTCAGAAATATACAAGAATATGGAGGAAAACTAAAATAGATTTATTGATAGAAGTAGTAGAAGAGAGGATTACAACCCATTGGTCTAACCCAGTGCCATCCTCCCAGCGTGAAAGCCCTCTTCACCTCATGAAAAGCTAGATCACCCAACACTATGATGTTTCACAAAGAAACCAACAACAGTTCCTTACAAAATACCAAATTCCAACCTCTGGATCTCTAGGATGAGGGATCCATATATAGATATTTGCAGGTGGGTGAGTCAGCTTTCGGGATATTGATTAGTTTTATTTCTCTAATAGTTCTTGGTTCCACTTGGATATTTCATGATCTCTTACTCATCCCTGGGCAAATTTAGAGAGGCAAGTGTCAAATGGGCAGTTTCTATAAGATTCTATGGGTTTCCGCCTAGCCAACTGCCTCTGCCATTTGTCTACTCTCACTCAATGCACCCTACAGAAGGGATTTTCAGTATGCATTGCACTTTATGCATGTAGTAGATGAGATGCATTGTACCCTTAGAACTGAGTAGTTTGTATGGTCCATTTTTGACCAATTCTGAGTATTTTTTCAGGGAGAACTTCTGGGAAATGATGTAATCAACTGACCTTGTTCCTTTAGGGTATGAAACAACACTTTTAGGGGCTTATAAGCCCTTGGTTATGGACATATGAGATTGGGGTTGCAGTGCCAAAATATTTCTATAATAGTGAGATTGGACTTGGAAAAAGCAGATGAAAGATTAACAAATTTTCTCTCTTTTCAAGAAACTAAAGAGGGAAAAGCAGCTAATCTACCACAAATCCAAGAATCACATAAAGAAATTCTATTCACTAAATGGCAATCTCAGCTAATGAACGCTGAAATAACAACATCAAGATGCAGATCAACGAGAAGCAATGTGGTTGAATTAATTAATAACATTCTTTATTTATCAAATTTAATAACAAAGCGTTCTCCAGGAAAACTTCCACCAGTAAAAGCATTAGAACATATGTGGAAACAGGAGCTGGAGCAGAGGGAAAGATTGATCGCAGGTATTCAAAGTTTAACATGGGAAACCTTTTGGTTTTTTTCTTGTCAAACCATATAGTCAGTGGACAACAATGAAATGCTACCGATGCAATTGGCCATATGATTCCCGAACTTAATGATGCCACATACACCACTCAATTATACTCATGCATGAGTCATCCGCCAGAACTTTAGCCGATGCTCGCCATTTGTCAGCTCCAATCAGAAGATGATTAGCTAATACAGTGAACCATTTTTTACCGATTGCATCATGCCTATTTCAAGAATATTTTCACATTTTTGTGATTTGGTTATACCAATGCATAGCATATTTATTTCATAGTTTTTTAATTTAAGAAGTATTTATAGAGCCTTTTATGTTTTTAGAAAGGGTTCTCAAATTTTTGTAGTAAGACTTGGATTGGAAGTTGCACTATTATGCTTCCGATATATTTACTTCTATAAAAACTAGACCTGAATTCTGAGTTTTGATAAAGAATGCTTTTATGTGATATGCAGTATTGCTTCTTGTGAAAGTATTTCCAAGTTAAAAAGTAGGATCTGAATGTGATTCATATCATAGGAGACTCAAATGCATATGGTACTACTATCTGTGTTTTTTCTTCAGGATTTTATGTGAATCAACATTTATTTATTTTGCTATTATTGATATATGTATATGTTCTTACAACAATTCTTTCACTTATCACTATTGAATGTTTAAGAGTTGTTATCTTTGATATATATGTGTGTCGGTAATATATAACGATTAATGCGATAATGTTTTAATTATTACTTTGTTCAACTACTTGAACAAAGTAATTATCATTTGAATGAATATTTTTATTTATGAGTAAATCATCTATATGTTTACTTGTCAATAAAAACCGTCAAATATTGCACTAGGAGAAAGACTTCCCACGATAGATTAGTTATTTTATATTGTTGCATTTTAGAATAGATCATTCATCATTCCCATTAGATATTAAAAATCGATCACTTATCCATCCCACTTATAAATCATTGGGAAACTGGTCCCATTATATCCAGTCGGAGCCACCACACCAAACGAAAAAGGAGTTGCCTTAAGGTCTGGACCGAGTGGTTTTCCCCGATGTTGATGCAACAATTTTCAAGGCATCAACACAAAGGAAATGAGCTAGGTGGTTTGGACCCACCAGCCAGTCTGTTGCCCCATACCTATTAGGGTTTATCTGCATTTTATTTTGATAGATGCATGGTGTGAGTGTGATTTAGTACAGCTCCACAATTTCATTTCACGGCTCTTTCCTATGCTTTAATCATTTGACTTGTGATTTTATTCCACGGTTCTTTTTCATAGTTTTGATCATCCAAGTTTTATTAATAATATTGTCATGTATTTTTTTAAAGGTTGAGGCAAAGGATAAGCACTGAATCTTTTTAATTTCACTTCTTATTTATCTTACAAGTTAAGTGTGACACTTACCGTGATCCTATTTGTTGCATAAAAAGGTTTACTTTCAGAATATAATGATAAAGGAAACCATGGCCTATTACAAGTTCTAGTTGATTTAACTCGTTATGCATTCATGACTACCTTAAAACTATTATTTGAGATGTGAAACTGATTCTTGCACTTTGGAGAAAATAACATTCATTTGTGAAATATTGATAATTAAATGCCAGCGTCAGCTTGAGGAGAAATTGCAATCTTGTTTTATTGGCAAAATAAAGTGCTCATAGAACTCTTAGAATATTTTGAGGTTAAAATTTGTGATTAATATTCATTTCCTCATGATTGAATATTTCTGTGTTGAAGAGAAAGTATTTAATGATTTTATAATATCAAGGTGAGCTTGAAAGAAGAAAAAAAATGTATTTCTCTTATTTGTTTCTGTTGCACACTTTCTGTATAGTTGAGTACTGAATTATTTCCAAAGAAGAAGTGCACATATAGTGTAGATTCTTTTTAAAGCATTCAATTATTTCCTTAGATTAGTTGGAATGAAGTTTCTTTATGATTCATAGTTTTATTTCATGCTTTCCATTTTTTCAAATTGAATCATATTCTTTTGAGTGGAATCTACATTCTCTTGTCCCCTGGACAACTGAGGAAGACTTTTTGCAGGGGTTAACTCAATCTAGAAGAGGAGCCAGAAGTAGATTCATAGTGTTTTTACTTTTCTTCGAAGAGTCTTGTTCCTCTTTCCTGAATGATGCCTTTTTGAATTGTTTTCAAGAGCTTGATTCCACAGATCCCTAGGGTCATCTTCTGGCATATATTGTGCTACGCCTCTAAGTCTACCAACCCAGATTGACAATTTAAATGTTGGTGTAAATATTGTATTTATACTGCCCCACATATATTTAACCATACATTATAATTATATAAGACATATATTTCACACATACTTACAATTCAAACACTTTGTATGTGCACTAGATTCACCTTACACACACCATCACTATTAACCAGTTTGTTATACTAAGCATTACAAGTAGAGTACTTGAGAAATATTATTTTACTTTGCAATTTTGCACACAAACATATGCTCACATAATATAATTAGGAAAGAAGTGGCCCATCATCCACAAATCATTTTTTTCCTTGCAAGGAACAAACATCACATAGTGTAATTAGGGGAATTGTATTAAAGTATCATGAACCAAATATCCACATACTTATAATTCAAACACCTTGTCTGTGCACTAGATTCACCTTGCAGACATCGTCACTACTAACCAATTCAATTTACTAACCATTACAAGTAGAGTAATTTCTTATATTTTACTTTGAAAATTTTCACACAAACATATGTCCAAATAATATAATTAGGAAATATGTAAGTGTCCCATCATCCATGTGTATAATTTCTTCCCTTGCAAGGAACACACATCACATATGTTAATTGAGGGAATTTTAAAGGATCACTGCATATCCACATCAATTCACACTTTGTATGTTCACAATTTCACTTGCACACACATTCACTCCACACAATAAGCTCACTTAAACTTTGTATAAATGGTATTCTCTTTCCATGATATTTAATACCTAATTTATTTGAGCTTATATTTAGTTCCACACCCTAAGTGAAGTAAATCCTTTATAAAAACAATCTTAACCTAAACACACTAACTTCCTTATAGGGGCCATAAGATAATTTATAGTTTAGGCTAGGACCATGGTGATAAGTAGCACATAAGATGTCATGGTTGTTTTTCATATTGTAACATATAAAGTAATATTTTAGGGAGTTTAAAATATTGCATCATCTAGTGACAAATATTAAACATGGAGAGAAACTCATGAGGGGGTAAGGCCTAGGTGGTGGATTATCATGAACCTTCATGTTGTTTCCAAACACGTGGTGTTTTGAGTCCAAAATTGACAACCAAAAGCTGAGATTCATACATTCCCATTGGCTACAAGTAACTTAGTGGTCAAATATTATGGAATCTTTCCCTATAGTTTGAGGTGCAGGAGCACTTACTTGAGGTGATATTGGTCAGGCTACTTGAAGTGTCGCCAACTAT
>APFE031336584.1:11390-24189 GCA_000404065.3 Pinus taeda | reverse complement strand
GGCAGGGACAGTTTGCGAGGTGGAAGATCATAGAATCTTCCAGAAACTTCCCCTCTGACACTTGCCTCTCTGATTTCGACTAGGGATGAGTAAGAGATCATCAATCTCCAAGTGGAATCAAGAACTATCAGAGAGAGGACACTAATCAAAATCCCAGAAGTTGACTCAACCCCCTACAATCATCTATATATGGATGCCTCATCACAGAGATCCAGAGGCTGGAATCTTGTATCTTATAGAGAAGTGTTGTTGGTTTTCTAGTGTAATTTCATAGTGTTGTGTGATCTAAGCTTTACTTGAGGTGAAGAAGGGCTTTCTTGCTGGAGGATGATGCTGGGTCAGAACAATTGGTTGTAATCCTCTTGCTATTCTTGATATTAATAAAGTTATTCAAGTTTTCCTCCACATTCTTGTATGTTTGATGGTATATGCATTTGTGTGGTCAATACATATCTGGTCCTGTGTTGTTTATGAATATAGATATCTATTCTTCGATAGTATTATGCTGCTTTGATTCCACAGGTGCTCTCTAAAGCTGTGTAGACAAAGAAAGAGTGGCAAAGATCTATCGAGAAGGAGAGGAACCGAGCGCAAGACAAAGGTTGGTGTCCTTGGTTCCCCTCTTGTCTATTTTTCATAAAGGAAAGCGAAAGTAGTTTTAACTTGTTTGTTTCTAAGATAGCTACCAGTCTTAGTGGGAATAGCAGCTTTAAGTGGACACTATTCCCGGTAACAAAGGTATTAGTTCTAAGTGGTTTTGGTCCATTTTATTAAGTAAGGCCTAAGACTATAAATGGAGGAGAAGATCATTAAGCAAAGGCACTCATGCATTGAATATCTAATGAAGAGCAAGATCTAGAATATGGGTTATTGGGCACAGCTGGATCTGAATCAAGGATGAGTCTTAATGCTTGACGAAGGATAAGATCTAATGATGGGTCAAGATCTAAAGGCTTGAAGTGAAGTATCTTTCTGTGTTTTGATCATTTATCTGAATAACTAGCGCATGTTGTAGACTATAAATATGATGATCTAGGTATAACTGAAGTTTGGAATTGTTGTAAAGATTAAATCATCATTTATAGATATGTACACAGGTTCGCTTTAGAAAAGGCGCGTATACACGCTGGTTCTACATATCAAAACAACGTATACATCTTAAATTTGATTTGCAGATCTCTATGCAGATTCACCTTGAGAAAACAGTGTATGTATGCAGGTTCAACACATTGAAGTAGCGTGTACCTAATAAAATATGCTTTAGCTACTTCTATTTGTTGTTGTAGTATTCTGGATTCTGGCTTGGGTTCTGGTTACTGTTACTGTATTATGGTTACAACATTCTGAGAAGTGATCGATTGATTCAGTTTTGGTTGGTGCAAAGGAGATGCAGATATATTTGATGTTTGATTGATGTTATTGATGGGTCCAATCTGAAAATTTATGAAACATGGTCCCTGGAAGAAAAGAGAAGGTTGTAGGCTTCTGTAGGCCAGCACCTATGTACTAGTAAACACATCAGCTAGTACAAGAGTTAGGGGGTTGTAGCTCCCTTCCAGGAGAAGCTGGAGAATGAGAGAAGGTTGTAGCATTCTATAGGTAAAAGCCTGCGTACTGGTATAAGATTGAACCAGTACAAAATTTGCAAAAAGAAGTTTCTAATTAAAAAAAAAAAAAAAAAGAGGAGAATAAGAAGAAGAAGATAGAGATGATTGCAGCAAGTGGTTTTCACCCACATTGGGTTTCCACCTAATATCTTGTGTTGTTGTGTGTGATTGCTTATTCTGTTTTTACTGCACCTAGTTACTATTTATATGGTTCTGATGCACTGAATAAAGATCAACATATGAAGAATTAATTGATTCTTAATTCTACAGGATATACGCTATTTGCCTTAAACATAGTTGCATTTACATGCAACTTTCATTAACTGAAGTAGCGTATATGAATCTGATTATGGAAATGAAAAATTATTGACTTGCTAATACTGATTCACCCCCCCTCTCAGTATTATTTCCAAGATGGAAGTCCTCAATGTTCTCCGCCATTGAACCCTTTTGTTTGAGACTTAGCAATTGGAATCCGTCAAACCTTACATGTATGATTTTAAACTATTGTTAAAACTATCCATATTAGCTTTGATTTCATTTTTGGTTACTCTTTGTGAGAGCAAAATTTGTTGCACTTGATCTCGCAATTTTGTTATATCATGCTGCATTTCTTCCTCTTCTTCATGTGTCATTGAAAAGCTTTATGGTTGCTTACTAGGTGTGTCCATATTTTTTTTGAAGCATTTTGAAGTCAAACAATGATATATATTCTTCACTATGCCCTTTGAATCACTTCAAACTGATTTTTCAAACAAAAGTTATGCAAAATTTAAAAAATACACACCTTTTTCTTTCTTCTTAGGAGCTCAATCTTGAACAATTGTAACTCTATAATTTTGGATCTCCAAGTTGTGAAATTTCTTGTCGAGGTATCTCTCCGTGTCCTCTTTCCAACCCCACAAGTCATATCAAGATTGGATTCTTGAAGAAAGAGTTATGCCAAATCTCCCATGATGACCTAATTATGCATTAGTTTTGTAGATCGAAGTTGTATAGGATGCCACATGTCACTATTTCAACCTTCAGCCCTGAAATCGCTACACGAAAAACTACAGTTTGTGCAGTTTCAATCACTTTTTATAGAATTCAAATCCGAGGCCTGAAACAAAATTAATTTCGATTTTCCCTATGTCACATGTTTGAGACAAAATTATGGAGCCCAAAAAAACCCTAACTTCCTTAGAACATATCTCCGAAAATATAGCAAACCAAGACCTGAAATTTTTACGTTCTCTGAGATTTTGGCTCCACATGGTAAAAAATTTAGCTTCTGAAGCCTCATATAAAAAAATTTAAAGAGAAAATTCCAAGATGACCAGTTTGAAAAAGTGAAAGCCTAAAATCCAAAGCTCTAATACCAAATGTTATGCAACTAGTTCACAAATAGATAGATGAACAACTTAAAAATTATCCTCTTCGAGGGGAAACCTTCTTTAAATTAAATAAATGAACAATTCTCTGATGATTCAAATGAAAAACCTTCTTTATATATATAGGATTCTAAGGGGTCACAATATAATTAGAGCATACATAACAATAATAATATAAGGGCACAACGATAACAATAGTGGGATTTTATGGGGCACAATAATAACAATATGGGGGCTACATGGGCAGAAAAATATCAATAAGGGGGGCTACACTAACAATAAAAATAAGGGGCTATACTAGTATTATAGGGACCTAACAAAATCCTACAGTGTTGTGCCAGCATCTGGGAGTCTGAGACACTGAAAAAGAGGTTTAACTTAGGGTATGGGCACATGGAAGGGTGGTTTATCCCTTGGGGGTCTTATAACACCTGAGGTAAGGCAATAAAGTGTTGGTTAGTCGATTACACTTCCTTAAGGTGTTCTAGGAGATTGATTCATGTCATCGTAGTCCTCATCTCATGTTTACCTTGGCAGACCGATGGAATTGGGTAAATATGGGAGGGGTGGTTACAAAAATCGACACCCTCAAACCCCCAGTGCCACCTCCAAAAAACATTCCTCCTCCGGCAGCAAATATTAAAACAATTAATGGCACACATACCTACATCCTCCACATTAACTACATGCACCCAGTGCTTCATGGAAATCAACCAGGGTACACCAACACTCATCCCGAAGGGAGAGACACACCCACTTGTACACCCACATTAGGGACTAGACTCTCTTCAGTGATCAATTTTTCTATATTTTTCTGTCATCTAAACTAAAAGACAAAGGCCATAATTCATTTGAACCAAGGTGGATATATCGACACCCCATGTTGGCCATGTAGTCTGCAACCTAATAGGAAGAGTTAAAATTACATCTTAAAGGTTTTTCCACACTATAAAAATAAAAATAAAAAATCATCATAAAGAAATTTGAGCCCTTCTTTCCGTATACAATCATTCACCTCCTGACACTTTTCCAAATTAAAATACTTAGATATCAATGCGATTAAATGTTCATGTATTAACTTATAAAAAGATAGATCAATAAAAACACAAAAAAATGTCATATAATAATAACCCTTCTATTACCTACTCATCACTACCGATAATTAAAAACACAATATACAATATTCATCACTTGAAAGGAAAAATGAAAAAACTAAACAAAAGAAATTGACAATCCATTCCCTGTTTTTTCCATAACTATAGATCTTTCACTAGTATTTCACCTTCTTTCATAAACCAAACAAAAGAAACTCCTAATCCAGCCCTTGTTTCTTCCATAGACATGAATCTTCAACTAGCCTTTAACTTTATGTGGAAATAGTGTCCATGTTCCTCCTTTAATTGAGGCTTTCACAAATGAAGTTGCAATCTCTTCTAACTAATCAACAATTGGCCTATGTTATATATTATGAATATAAGCATTTATTTTCATATAATTAATCACTAATGATGAGTGTCTAGAGATTTGAATGTGTTGTATATTTCATTATGGAGCATAGCTAAGTAGTAATTTGAATGCCATAAATTTTGCATAATTATAATTATTCGAACCTATCCTCGCAGATGCTTTATGGATGTAGGAATTTTCCATTCCTTAATGACATTAATTTTGCTAGGGTCTACCTTAATACCTTCATGAGATACAATATGACCTAGATATTCCACCTCTTGTACTCCAGAGAAACATTTGGAGGTTTTTGCATATAATTTTTTCTCCTCCAATAGTTTGAGCACCCTATCAACATGTTGAACATGATCCTTCCAAGACTTGTTGTAGATTAATATATCATCCAAAAATACTAAAGCAAATTTTCTAAGGAAGGGTTTTAAAATCGAATTAGTCAACCCTTGAAATGTAGAAGGTGCATTGGTAAGGCCAAAAGGCATGACCAAAAACTCATAATGACCCTCATGAGTTGTAAATGTTGTTTTTAGAATGTCTTTAGTCTTCATTATGATTTCATGATATCCTGAACGAATATTCAACTTGGTGAAGTAAATTTCTCCATGTAATTCATCCAATAATTCATCAATGAAAGGAATGGGAAATTTATCTTTAATAATGAGCTTCTAGAGTTCCCTATAATCTAGACACATGGGCCATGATCCATCCTTCTTGTGCACCAATACTACTGGAGTAGAGAAAGAATTTTGACCAGGTTGAATTATACCAGCCTCTAGCATTTTTGCAACCATACGTTCAATTTCACTCTTTTGGGCATAGGGATATCTCTAAGGCCTGATGCTTGGAGGAACACTTCCTAGAATCAAATGAATATCATGATTATGGTCACGAATAGGTGGGAGGCCTTTGGGAGTCTCAAAGACCTTGGAATGATTGTCTAAGACTTTTTGGAGATATAGAGAAATAAATGATTTCAATGTGGGAACCTCTAGTGAACATAATTGTGCAATTACGCTCTTTTGTTATTTCTTTAGAAGATTTGTCATGCCATTAGAGTTTATTATCTTTCCCGCTTTCCCTGTGATACCCCTTAATTCAACTTCCTTTCCTTCCCAAAAAATTTCAAGAAAAGTTCTTGAAAATAAAAAGCTATTGTACCCAAAGATTGTAGCCATTGGACACCTAGTACAACATTAACACCACTCATTGGAATTGAAAGCATTGGACTATTCAATACATATTCCCCCATGGAAAGCTTGATATTATGGCACTTTCTAAAGCAATTTATGGTTCCTCCATTTGCAACCATCACTTAACACTCTGGTGCTAGATATAGGAAGCAATTCAATTCCTTGGCATTCTTACAATGAATAAAATTATGGGTACTACCCGAAACAATAAACACTATTACATTTTTCTTCTTGATATGTCCTTCTATCTTGAGAGTTTGAGGAATGGTAATTCCTACCAATGGATTACAAGATATGGTCAGATTCATTTCTTCTTTCTCTAGGGTTTGTTCCTGGTGTATATCCTCTTCTTTTGACATTTCTTGTTCCTTTTCTTCCTCCTCTTCACAATGTATGTAAAACAATTTATTCTCAGCACACTTATGACCTTTAGTGTATTTTCTATTACAACTGTAACAAAGCCCTTTTGCTATTTTTTCTTCTAATTTTTGTGGTGTCAACCTTGTAGGTTGTGGAAGGCTAGGTGCAACACACTTCCATCTTTATAGTTGTGAGTGGTAGGCTTCCTTGTTGCCATAATTTTGCTTTCAATTTTTGTTGCCAACCTGAATTCCTTCTCCAATGAATTAGGTTCCCAAAGGCGAACCTCATGTTGGATGTTATCCTTTAAATTCCCTATGAACACATTAATCATATGCTCCTCTTGAATATCTTTTACCCTTATATTAAATTTTTGGAAGTCCTCAATGTTCTCCACCATTGAACCCTTTTGTTTGATATTTATGAATTGGATAAAGAGGATGTTGCTCTTTGTATCCTCATAATGTGGTGTCATTTCATCCATAAAAATTGACCACGTGACATTTTTTTTGCGAGAGCAAAGCCATCAATACCATACAAACTAATTGGGTTCCAAATATAAAGTTGCAATGAGTACATTTTGTGTGTTTTTCACATTATGGAGATCGAAATATTGCTCCATCTGTATTATCCAAGTTACGGGATCCTTGCCATAAAAGTTCCTCATATCGATCTTTGGAACTTGGTGTATCTTCAATCCAACATTAGAGCCCATGAAATCATGATTAACATTTATTTTGTTCTCATCATGAGTTTCCTTTACTACCCTTTCGCCATCAGTAAGCAATTCTTGTAGCAACTTTGTCAAATCTATCTTTAATTATTCCATGTTGCCCTTAATTTTTCCTTCTATACCATCCATATTAGCTTCCATTCCATTATTTAAAACATCCATCTTAGCTTCCATTCCATTCTTTAAGTCATCCATCTTAGCTTCAATTATTTTTTGTGAGAGCGAAATTTGTTGCACTTGGTCTCGTAATTTTGATATATCATGCTGCATTTCTTCCTCTTCTTCATGTTTCATAGTAGATATTTAGGGTTGCTTACTAAGTGTTGCAATTTTATTTCTTCGAGGCATAAAATAATGATAATTTTCTTCACTATGCCCTTTTAATCACTTCAAACTAATTTTTCAAACAAAACTTATGCAAATTTTTAAAAAGACTACACACTTTTTTTCACTTTGTAGGAGCTTGATATTGAATCTGTTGTATCTCCGTATTTTAGGATTGTCAAGGTATGAAATTTGATCCTATAGTATCCCTCTGAGTTATCTTTCCAACCCCACAAGTCTGATAAATATTTAATTTTCCAAGAAAGAGTTATTCCCAATCTCCCACAATGACCTGATTATAGACTAGTAAATGTAGAGCGAACTTGTACGAAGTTCCACATGTTATTTTTTCAACCTTTGGCCCTAGAAACAATACCCAAAAAATGCAAAACCTTAATTTCTATCACCTTTTATGAAATTTGAATCCATTTCCCAAAGAGAAAGTTATGATGATTTTCCCAAGGTCACTTGTTTGAGATGGAATTTGGGAGCTTGCCAAAACCCTAACATACTCGATTCATATCTTTGAAAATGTAGTGAGAAACAATCTAAAATTTGGTCATGACGTTCATCACGATTTGATCTAAAATGGGTTTTGTTTTCAAATTCTGAAGCTTCATAGAAAAAAATTTATAGCACAAATTCCACGATCACCAGTTTGAAGCAACAAAACCCTAGAATCCAAAGCTCAGATACCAAATGTTATGCAACCAACTCATAAAATAGAAGAAGAGATAGATCAATGATTTCAAAATAAACTTGTTAGAGGGGGGAACCTCCTTTACATTACACAAATGAATAATTCTTGGATGATATAAATGAAAAAACCTCCTTTCTATAAATAGGAGTCTAATGGCTCACAACATAGTCAAAACTGACATAAAAATAATAATGTAAGCGCAGAAAATTAACAATATTGGGTTTCTATGGGGCACAATAATAACAATATGGGGACAAAATTGGCACAAAAATAACAATAAGGAGCTACAATGACAATAATAATGGGGCAATACACTAGTATTATAGGGACCTAACAAAGTGCTTATGTAATATGCTAAAACAAAAGACTTGAATCTACTCCACTCGTCAGCGAAAACAATTAATAGATCAAGAAATCACAACATAAACATGAGACAAGATTCAATCACATATTTTAGAGATTTATCTAATGAGAAAGTAACTACTCCTACCCCTTCCTATTTGTATTTCATTAGATCAGAAAAATAGAGAAGAAATACAATGTTTGTTCAAGTCTGAACAATCTCTGCACAAGTATAATTTATCTCACTGCCCCACAAGCCGATTCTAGGCAATACTTAGCCAATTCTGCTCCCCGCTAAGCTCCTATTTCCTTGCACTATTTACTTAGGAATTAGCCCCCTATTCATTAGGGAAATTCCCAAATAGAATCACGCAATCCCTTCTCTGACTACATGCACCACCTGTACAACTCAGAAAATTATACAATTGATAGCACATTGCCATTGAAATCCAATCTCAACTGGGTAACTCAAATTTCATACATGCATGAGCTAATTATGGCTGATTTATCAGTTAACTAGTTGAACACATGAAGTTGCACCCCATTGCTAGACCTCCTACTAGTTCCTCCAACAATTGGAACTAGCTTAACTAACATTAACTCAGTTTAACTGAATTAAACTATTACAACTCAAATTAAACTCAACCTAGGATCCTAAAATTTAGGAACCACTCTACATGACTCAAGTTAGGGCCTCAACTCGAATTATTGAGCCAACTAAGTGAAATTAACTTAGTTAACTCATTCTTGTAGTCTTGTGATGTGGAATTACAATTTTATTCTAATTTAATTCAAGGGAAAACTAAATCAAGGTTTTCTTATTTCCATTTTGTTGGCTTATGGGGGCTTGACCCAGGTTCAGAGTTATTTAGCTAAACAAATCCCTACACTACTGGCCCTTTCGACATCAGCCTGCGGAGCATGGACTGAAGTCTCACCCGAAGCAGTATGGGGGGAAGCTGGAACCAAGTTTCCACACCCTTGAGATGTCGGTGATGTCAATTTAGTCCAACTATGCTTGCCTTCCCGCAGGTCACTTCGTGCACTGTTCTAACCTTCAATACCCTCGTGAAGTGTCATAATCGCCTTTCGCGCAGCCCTAACCAGGGTTTGAGATTCTTTGGTGCTATTTCCTAACCTACGCCACGTATATTACTTATCTTATTAATATGTCTTGATTATTTTCACGTAAACAAATATTCTAACTTGCATTCACTTAACAATAACAGTTATATATATTCGTGCATCATATAAGCAATAGAAGTGCAATTCACACCCAATATATATGATGCATAAAACATGAAATAAATACGTAGAAATGATATGAAACTTATCTTTATTAATACTTCTAACTGTTATAGGCTTGACTCGCCCTGCGCACTCAACTGCAGGGGTCCGCACACTTAGATGCGGACTACTAGGCCTCTGCGCACTGAGCTGCAGAGCCTTCTCCTACTCTACGACCCAAAACTAGACTTTACACTTCAGATCTATCTCGCATACCTCACATTCTTCTTCTTAGATTAGATTCCTTAACTACTTAGAGCCTCGCTCTATTTATATGATCCCATGGTCCGCAGACCATGGGTAGATCTCTAGAGCCGACATTACAATAACAAAATTAAGGGAAGACAACCATATGACTCTTTAACAAACTACGCACTTCATGCCCACAAAATGTGGTGTTTTTACATTGGAATCACAATCTTTTACTAAAATTTGGGCTCTAAGCCCCAAAACTTCCTTGGGAGATCCTGTGCTTAATAGGCCCCCAACACAAACATTATGACTCACCCTCGAGTCACTTTGTTAATGCGGAAATATTTCCGTGAAGACCTCCCAACTTTGACTGGATCGATGCAAGTTCGGCAGTGCACTGAGCGGCTGCCTAGTGGACTTCCTCTATGTGCTATTCAGTGACCACTGTGGCTGAACAATTGTCCTGAATCCTCTCTTGTGTTGCTTGCAGCTGCGTGATATTTGCTTCAATGGAGGTTGTAATGGTATAAGCCTCATCGATCCACGACTGTAGGCGCGCCTTCAAAACTACTTCCTTATGCTGAGAAAAATCCACCTGCTCCTTGAGCGCCTTTTCCTGTTGCATCCTTGTGAGCCTCTGTGTAAGGGCTACCATCTGCATGGTCCCTTTTACTTCATCATATCTCTGTTGCAGCTTGCATGCCTCTATCTCTAAGCGCTCTATGTTCAGGTCCTCCTGCAAGGTGGTGAGAACTTCGAACAACTGCTCGAACAACTTTGTACAATTTTTCATTGCTCTATTAATCATTGTTATTGTTGTTGTGATTGCAATGGCACGTTGTTCCTTAACCTCCAACAGAGTTGAAGGTTGCGCCTTCAACTGTAATTTTGTTATCTGAAGGTTCAACTCCAACTGACCTTGGCCATTTCTGCCTTTGCCTCGCGCACCCCTGTGGCTAATTTACATATTCACGCGTCCATTGGTTCCTCTGCTTGGATAGCCAACTCCGAGACCATCTGCTAGGCTTCCTCCACCACCTACACCCTCTGTCTGTTTTGCTCTACAGCCTCATTGCACTGCAGGCTCAACTGCTCAATGTTAATGCACTTCTCACTCATTACTTGTATCATGCGACTCTCCCTGTCTCGAATCTATGTAGTGACTCCATCCTGCAAAATATAGAGTGTCTCTCGAGGGAGGGTAGCTATGTTTAACCTGATCCCTTTCAACCCACTAACCATAGGTCTGTTGGCCTCATTTTTTGTAATGAGTGCTCCATCTGGCAACACTATTGTGTTGGTCATTGTTGGGTCCCTATAATACTAGTGATTACCCCATTACTATTGTAGTTGCATCCCTTATTAATATTGTTGTGCCCCTATTGTCCCCATATTGTTATTATTATGCCCCATAGAATCCCTCTATTATTATTTTTGTGGCTTTATATTATTATTGTTAGGTCGGCTGGGTTATATGTGACTCCTTAGACTCTTATATATAGAAAGGAGGTTTTGTCATTTGAATCATTGAAGAATTGTTCATTTATGTAATGTAAAGGAGGTTTCCTCCTCGACGAGGCTAAATTTTAAGGTGTTGATCTATCTTTTCTATCTTTTTCTTGAGTTGGTTTCAAACCATTTGGTATCAGAGCTTTGGATTCTAGGGTTTCGCTGTTCCAAATAGGTCATCGTGGCATTTTCGCTATAATCTTTTTTCTACGATGTTTCAGAAGTTAAAAATAACCCATTTGAGAAGACATCGCACTGAATCTCGGGTCTGAATTTCAGATCTTTTCGCGCTATATTTGTGGAGATATGATCTAAGGAAGTTGGTCTTTTTGCAAACTCTTGAATTACATTCCAAACAAGTGACCTGGGGAAAATCGTCATAACTTTCTCTCTGAGCATCGGATTGAAATTTCATAAGAAGGTATAGAAAGAGGATAGACTTTAGTTTCTTGTATATATTCTTTAGAGCCAAAGGTCGAAATAGTGACTCGTGGCACTTCGTACAAGTTCGCTCTACTGAACTAGTCTATAATTAGGTCATTGTGGGAGATTTCACATAACTATTCCTTGGAGAATCCAATTTGGATCGGACTGGTGGCATTGGAAAGAGGACACAGAGGGCTGCTGTAGATCACAATTTCACAACTGGATGATTTGAATGTACAGAGATACATCAGAGGCAATATTGAGCTCCTACAAAGTGAAAAGAGGTGTGTAGATTCTTTTAAATTTTTGCTTAAGATTGGTTTGAAATTTCTTTTGAAGGAATTCAAAGGGAATAGTAGAGCATTATTATCGGTAACTGATGCCCCAAGGAAAGAAAATGCAAACACCTTAGTAAGGAACCTGAAAGCTCTAGCATGACTCATGAAGAAGAGGAAGAAATGCTACATGATATATCAAAATTACAAGAACAAGTGCAACAAATGTCACTCTCACAAAAGCTAATAGAAGTTAAGATAAAGGGTGTGGAAACTAAGATGGACGATTTGAAGATAGATTTGAAGACAGATTTGAAGACAAACATGGCAGATTTGAAGACAGATTTGACAAATTTTCTACAAGAAATACCTACTAATGGTGAAAAGGTAGTAAATGAAACTCATGATGCGAACAAAAGAAATGTTGATCATGATATCATAGACTCTAATGTGGGATTGAAGACCCACCATATTCCAAAAATCGATATGAGGAAGTTTGATGGCAAGGATCCTGCAACATGGATATTACAGATGGAGCAATTTTTCGATCTCAATAATGTGCAAAACACACAAAAGGTACGTATTGCAACCTTATATTTGGAACCAAATCAGTTTGTATGGTATCAATGGCTTTTCTCTCATAAAAAAATTATCACTTGGGCAATTTTTACGGAAGAAATGACAGCACATTATGAGGATACAAAAAGCAACACTTTTTTTAGCCAATTGATAAGTCTCAAATAAAAGGGTCCAATGATGGAGCACATTGAGGAGTTCCAAAAATTGAACATAAGGGTAAAAAATATTCCAGAGGAGCATAGGATTGATGTGTTCATAGGGATTTTAAAGGATAATATCCAACATGATGTTCGCCTTTGGGAATCTGATTCATTAGAGAAGACATTCAAGTTAGCAAGAAAAATGGAAAACAAAATTATGGCAACCAGGAAGCATACCACTCACAACTATAAAGATGGAAGTGTTGTTGCCCCTAGTCTTCCACAACCTATAAGGTTG
>APFE031336580.1:38685-67957 GCA_000404065.3 Pinus taeda | reverse complement strand
AACTGCAACTACCATTAGATATTAAAGCAAATACAACACACAATCCCGGGAGAAAAATAAAATGCAATAATTCAAACTGTACAAGGCAGGGGCCCCCTTCTACCTATAAAATCAAAGCATACTTAAAATTGCATGAATGAAAATCTAATCTACTTACATTCTACAAAGCAATATTTACGAAATGAAATCTAATCTACTTACATCCTAATGTGCTCCATGACATCTACTTCACATCTCCTTCCATGTTGAGAACATCAAAGCTTTATTCAATTTCTTCAAAAGTGCAAAGTACAACAAAGTTCTCCAAGGCTTTCAAAAGCCATCAAGGAAGAACTACACTAGAAAGACTAAAAAGACTTAAAAGACTCTCATAAGCTAAGCTTAAGAACTAACTAATGAAGGAGAGAGATCTCCTATTTATACAAAAAGATGAGAGCCATCATTAATGATAATCCATGAATTTCTCCCTCTACCTCTAGAGTCCTAATCAAAATAGGAACTGATAGGACACATGTCTTTTTAGAGTTACAATACAATTAGGAGATGTGACACATATCCTCATGATCCCATGATTCTTTCCACTCAAATTCGAATTTGGCCTTAGAGTGCCACATAAGGGTCTTCTAGAAGCCTCCTTTCAACCTACACATGTCAACAATCTCAACCCATTGGTTAGGTATAAGATTATGCACATTATTTCCTAAATTTTAACCACAAATTCACTTAAAAGGCTTAGAATTAATAAAGATTGGAAAAACATAAATGTGGCCAATGATAATGAAAGTGGGATGAATGTGGTGACATAGTAGTGAAATGAAGGTGATATAATGGACATAATAGTGAAAGTGTAATGGAAATGAATGACATTTTCAAGCCTCAACAGCTAGATAGATCGATGGTGGAGATCTGGAGAGCATAAAGGAAAGCATTGAAATGAATCAGATAGTGATTTTTTAGGTTTGTTGTGGATCAGATCGTAAGGAGATCTACGAGTAGAATCTGCTTAAGACGTGGTTTATTGGCTCATGCTTAAGTATTTCTTACTAAAGGAAGGGAGAGTATGAGTACGATCTATGATAGAAAGAGAGTGATTGAATATGATAATGATGAAATGAACCAAATACTGAATCCAGACAACAAACTCTAAAGCTCATACGATAAGTAGAAATCTAAAACACAACCAATTTACTCTACACTACTGTAATGAAAATACAACTACTTAAGGAAATGACCAATTAAACCATGGATCTACGCTAGTATACATGTACAGTAAAGAGGAGCCTTAACTGTTAAGGTTGGGCCCTAACCAAAGAGCTTCCATCCTCTGAGTTAACTCAGTGTTGACTCAAAACAAAACTCATTCTTATTATAAAAATAATCGATTACATCAAAAACTATCACATGTCTTGCAACTCGAAAATAAAGTACAACTTTACAATCAAAAGTCCCAATAAAAATTGAATCCTACTGAGGTCCTAGGCCTCTCTACTTATACTTCTGAAGTCTCCAATGACTTCCTTAAAATTAGGGAGGCTCAGCTCCCAAACTAGAGATAAACTAGTGCTTTGACTTCCACTTGCTCAGCTGCCTTCTAGTCCTCATGATTTGGTTGGTTGCACTCCGCGTTGATGGAGAAATATTCAAATGGAGGGGTAGTAAATGAGGAGGATTTCCCTCCTATAACTCCTATCCCTTGTCCCATTTTATTTTTGACCGAGATCTTTGCCAAAATTCCTTGTTTTTATCCTTTAATCATGTATTACATGCACATTAGACCATAAAGCAAAGTATCCAACTCTAACTCATCTCATAAGAAAAATATAATCAAAAGCATGCAATAAGTTGTGTGAATAGTTGGTTTGACTAATCTAGGAGGTGAATTAAGGCCCATATAATTACCCAATGATGAGGATCATCAATAGGGCCCCTCTGCATGACAACTACAGATGGAAAAATTCAAGGAGGAGTACGAGGAAATCTTCACCTCCCTTGTAGGGGTTCCTCTACACTGTTAGGTGAAGCACTCGATCAATTTGACCCCAGGTGGGCCGCTGCCTAATGGACCAATCTATCAGTGCTCCGTTCTAGAGTATGATGAAATCAAGAGGTAGATTTAGGAGCTGCTGCAGAAAGGTCACATCTCACCAAGTTCATCGCCCCGTGGAAGCCCGATTGTGTTGGTACAAAAGAATGGTGAGACTTGGAGACTCTGTATTGACTATCAGGCGCTGGAAAAGATCACTACCGGGAATAGGTATCTAATCCCATGGATTGATGACCTTTTGGACCAACTGAATGGGGCAAAATATTTCAGCAAGATCGATTTGAAGTCAGGATATCACCAGGTACCAATCGAACCCTTCGATGTGTTGAAGACAGCCTTCAAAGCCAAGGAGGGCCTTTTTGAATGGTTGGTTATGACTTTTAGGTTGATGAATGCTCCTGTAACATTCATGAGGCTAATCGATGACATCTTGTGGCCATTCAACAACTCATCTGTGTAGGATTTAACCCCATATAGAAATTACCTGTATACGAATTCTAAGGACAAAAAATAAACAATGCGAGAGCATAACAAATAAAACACATATACACAGATATTTTCCCCTAGATCCCAAAATTGGGACTACTGGATTTATTTTTCATCATGTTCCTTTCAATGTTACAATATATTTATACATGCCGAAGCATCCAATACCATGGACCGAAAACCATTCCATCCAAAACCATGTGTGAAAATTGTGCACAAAACCATAGATAGGTTCACCGAACCTAATATAGTGTCCCAACAAAAAAATTCCCCGAGGGGTTAACCACCCCCATCAAACCCCCTTTGACCCCCTTTCTTTGTAGTCGGCATAACAAAGGGAGGGCTTCGGCCCCCCTCTAACCCCCTGGTTAACTATGTGGGCTAGCCGTGGAAAGAATATAACACAACCCAACATTCTCCCACTTGTTTTCTTCTTTCCACAGGGGGCCACGGGAGAGCTTAGTCATTTATCTAGCCCTGAAATGCCCATTATTTCTATACACCAAGAGAACTTCTCAGAGCTCACAGATTTTGTCAATGCATCTGTAGTATTCTTCAAAGTGTCCACCTTTACCAACAACACCCTTTTGTCTTCTATCATATCCTTCACAAAGTGATACTAAACATCAATGTGCTTCGTATTTGAATGGTAAGTAGGGTTCTTTGCCAAGAAAATTTCACTTTGGTTGTCACAATCTATCCTTATAGATGTCTGTATTAACATCCAACACTCTGTCCAATCCTAGTTGTAATAGCCCCGAAATAAAATCATGTAATTAATTAGATTAATCATGTGATTTATAATCAACACGCAATTTATCAACTAATTAACATTAAATTTTTTCAAAAGATATGATTAGAGACAACTTACCTGTGACGATGGTGTTTCTCACTTATGATTTTAGGGTTGAACTCTAGTTGAATTCTGCTAACTGCAACAAAGTCTTGGGGACAACTCTCCACCCAACCATAGGCTCAATTGCACAAAATATTGCTACAACTAGCCACCCCCGAGCCCTCAATCAACGTACTACTTCCAGGGAATCCTTTGTCTCACAACACTATTCTCCCAAGAGAATGGATAATGGAATCATGGAATGATGGAATGCCTCTCATCTTCCTCACTATCTATTAAATAGAGCAAACATTGTAAGGGAAACCACATGCACACGCTCCATGTGTCAACATGCAACTTTACTGCTTTCTTGTTTTATTTCTTTTGTTTTTACTTTTTGATAGCTTTACTGATTTTACTGCTTTCTTGTTTTATTTCTTTTGCTTTTACTTTTTGATAGTTTTACTATTTTTTACTATTTTTTTTGTTTATTTAGATTTATATTTATTTATAGCTTTAGTATTATTATTTATTATTTATTACTATTACTATATTTATTTATTGTTTTATTTATTTTTTTTTTTTTTTAATATTATATTATATTATTTATTATTTATTATTAAGGGACATTACATACTCCCCCACTTTAAGGAACTTTGTCCTGAAGTTAAGTTTAACTATTTAACATTTTATTTTGTTATTTATTACTTCATGTTCACTGACACCCTCTGCTAAACTAGTATAACCAGCATGCATCGTAAGTTTCACAACACCCAGGAAATCCAAAGGAATCTTTGTCCATTTTCCCACTTTCGGAATCAGGCAGAAGCCTTCCCGGTCTGTATCCTAGTCCAAGGCTGGCCCCAAGGCTCGTGCCGGACTCAGACCTCATCTACCCCAAGGCAGGCATCAGGTACGATAGTCAATGACTCCGGGCATCTCGCAAGCTTGGCCCACTCCCTCCACAACTGCTAAGGCACACAACCCCAGGCATCGAAATCCTTACACCCACACCAGACTTTCGCATCCCAATCGAATAACAGGTACGTAGCCTAGAACATCAGGCACTTGGCCTCCTCAAGATGTTCCCATAGCCCTTCAAGAGCTATCCATCAAGGGCTACACAAGACAAAGGAACCACTGGCATATGTAGTGTTGATTGAGTTTGTCCCTAGCCCATATGGTGTTACATATTCTTCCTCATAAGTATGGGCTCCCACGAGATCATCAAATAAATCGGCCCTCTCGGCCCATTTGTGGAGTTCCTGTCAATCACCACATCTCAACATGTAACCACTGCATTAGTTATAATCATAGTATCAAAGAAAATAATCTACATGCCAACTCTTGCATGTTATCATGATAACATAACCTCATTGTTAATCACCACATTCTCATGTTATAAAATCTACTTTTAACTACCTCATGCTTCACATCATAATATCCTCATAAGTTACAACATCAACATACGAACATCAAAAGATATATTATCACATAATAAATGAACCACATGTTAATATACCCCAATATAACGTCATAATCCCTATGCATATCATATTCATCATGAGCATTCAACGTCATTAAATAAATAAATAATAACCACATATAAATCATTACCCTTTCATCCGAACTATATATGTTTACCACATACCATCTCATTATGAAACATCATTAATATAAGAATCATCTCAATACTTATCAAATATAGAACAACAATACTCTTTAAGCATTATTACGGTGAATTGATTTCATTGACTTATATAAACAATGAATACTAACTACGAATTAAGATTATTCAACATCCCTCTAAGATCTATATTATCTCATGAGTACTATTGTTGTCATATTTTCATCATGGTACCAATTACATTTCAATAGTTATTTCTTATTATTTATATTAGGAAGTTAACTATTTACCTAAAAGGTATAGTCATCATTCTTAAATTTCAAGACATGACATCCTCAAACCAATTATTCTTTCTTCAACTTTTTACACTCAATTTTTTATATTGCTCTTATTATTTATTTACTTTGCCTCATTTACTACTTTTACCCTCACTATTATTTAATTCATTAAAAAAATATTTTATCTATACTTTATATTTGTTTATTTATTTTTTTCTTTCTTTCTTCCCATTATTTTAAACTAAAGCGAAAATAGGTTGTTGTTATTGTTTTTTATTTTATTTTAAAAAGAAATACATTACTCTATGCTAATATATATATTTTAAGAATACTATTATATCATCCTTATTGTACTTTTACGAAAATATAACTTCCATTTTGAAAAATTAAAAAATCCCATACAAATTAAACCTATGTTGATAAATATATGGAACTTTATAAACATCACCCCATTTTGTGTTATGAATTTGCTTGGTCATACGGCTTTGTTCAACTTTGTTCAACGCATAGCATACGATCCATTAATTGAAATATAATTTGCATATCATAAGCCATCGTTTCTCTGTCTAATTTCTTTTAGACTATAATAAATCATAATATTTTATTTTATTTTATTTATTTTATTTTATTTTATTTATTTTTTATTTTATTATTTATTTATTATTTTTCAGTATATTCTTTCTTTTTTTAATAATTAGGGGTAGCTTTGAGTATCAGATGCCAAATTATTTCTCGGAATTTTTATTTGTTTTTTTTGAAATAAAAAACTTTCTCGGATTTTATTTTAAAGACTTCCATGACAGAGTTTTAACTGGCCAGTATGATGGCAACTAACTATTGAAATTTAATTCCAAAACGGGTAGAGAGCGGTTAAAAATAATGCGGTTTTCTGTAGGGTAATTCTGCATACCAAAATGAGGGAAGTTATGTAGCTAGCAGCTACTCGGATGACCTCGTAAAACCTCACAATCCCTTCATTCAACCAGACTAAGACTAATTTATACTGTAAGGCTTTGAGCAGAACACATTCCAAGGAAATAATCGGAGCAGACCAAAATGAGAAGCTAATATCCAAATAATCTAGCATGAATTGCTGACTAATAATTCATCGTAATGCCAAATGTAGAAATTGTACCATGTGTGAAAAGGGCACAAAAAAAAAAACCATTTATGCAGGCTACTTATAAATGGTCTTGCCAAAAATGATATGATCCAAAAGAGGAACAATTGAGGAAACATGCTTACAATTAGATGTACAAAACCCTATATCTATAACTTGTCAATTTTAATGAACAAGCAACAGAAGCAGTACTAAAAGTACTAACTGAAAGGTTTTTTTTTTAATAAAATATTTGAACCCTATAAGCATTTCATGAAGCTTTCAAAACACTCGTAATGCTAAAGAAAAGTCAACAATACTCTGTGTAAAGCGAGTTTGAAGTTATTATATATAATTTTTCGAAAGAATAAGCAAATCCCTATAACCCAATAGGTAGCAATAATAATATATATTGCACAGCTTCATGGTCACATAGAAGCTCTAAATACACGCAGTACTGACATATCTAACGAAAGAGGATTAACAAGGTCACTATAGAAAATCGTTTGTAACATCCCCTCCATCAATATTTAAATTAAAATATCTAAAAATAGAAGTACAAGTAAGGTGGACTTTAATTTTGCAGCTATACTTGTCAATGAGCCGAAGGAGACTAAACCTAAATTAATAATGAGATATAAAACCAATCTAGAGGAATTTAATTCATATCTGTAAGTTCATACTGAAAAAACACATTGTACAGACAAAAATGCTATGTATGTAATGTGCATCACCAATATAGGGCGATCCTACCGATATCTACTACATTTCGTAGCAAATGAATATTTAACAAGGAATTGTAATTAAAATATTATTAAAGTAAGACATTTCCAAATTAAAAAAAAAAAATCAGGGTAAACTGCGACCTTTTTGCTCAGATTCTAGCTTAAGGTCTGAACCTACCCGGTAACCAAGGTGAAATCCTATTTGGTAACTTTTGGTGGAATTGAGGATAGAGCCAAAGCCAAAGCCAAAGAGGGACAATGAGAAAATTTGTAGCCGTAACTTCCAGAGCCATATTATATGAGTGATAAGTCACAACTAGATTCAAAAGTTTCAAGTCATAGTCACACTCGAAAGTAGTTTTCTACATTAAAATGTCTATAGGCCCTAAGAGTTGAACCTAGGCTCTGATACCATATGTAACAACCCTGAAATAAAAAGATGTAGTTAATTATATTAATCATGCAATTTATAATCAACATACAATTTATCAACTAATTAACATTAAATTTCAAAAGATATGAGTAGAGACAACTTACCTGTGGCGATGATGTTTCTCACTTATGATTTCAGGGTTGAATGCTAGTTGAATTCTGCTAACTGCAACAATGTCTTGGGGACGACTCTCCACCCAACTGTAGGTTCAATTGCGCAAAATCTCGCTACAACTGAGCACCCCCGATCCCTCAATCAACGTACTACTGCCAGGGAATCCTTTGTCTCACAACACTATTCTCCCAAGAGAATGGATGATGGAATGCCTCTCATCTTCCTCACCATCTATTAAATAGAGAAAACATTGGAAGGGAAACCACATGTACACACTCCATGTGTCAACATGCAACTTTACTGCTTTCTTGTTTTATTTATTTTGTTTTTATTTTTTGACAACTTTACTGATTTTTAAATTTTTCTGTTTACTTTTATTTATATTTATTTAGAGCTTTGTATTGTTATTTATTATTTTATTATTTATTCACTATTACTATTTTTTTTATGTTTATTATTATTTTCTTTTTTTTAATATTATATTAATTATTTTTATTATTATTATTTATTATTTATTATTAAGGGACATTACTCTAGTCTTCCTTGGTAGCCACTACAGATTGTTTCTTACTCATCCAACTGACTGCACCTCCAAATAGGTTAAACACATACCCACTTGTAGATCCTCTCTGATTCAGATCTCCAGCCCAGTCTGCACCAACAAAGCCACGGATATCCAACACTTTGTCCAATCCTAGTCTTCCTTGGTAGCACAAACCATAATCACTAGTATCACCCAAATACTTGAAAACCCACTTCACTGTTGTCCAGTGCTCCTTTCCTAGTTTTGACATAAACTTTCTCAATACTCCCACTGCATGTGCAATGTCTGGTCTAGTATAGAACATTGCATATGTCATGCTACTGACTGCACTTTCATATGGAACATGGGACATGTCCTCTTCTGTTTCTTGTGTCTTGGGACACTATTCGGCAAATAATTTTACACCTACACGAATAGGAACCTTCACCGGTTTACTATTCTACATATTAACCCTCTACAGTATTGTCTCGACATAATTCCTCTAGTTTAACTAGAGCTTCCCCTTTGCCTGACCTCTTTTAATTTCCATGGCCAAAATATAGTATACAGCACCAAGATTTTTCATGTCAAATTTGGAGGATAATTGGGTCTTCAAATCCTGGATAATTTCTTTGTCATTTCCAACCAGCAACATATCATCCACAAACAAGACCAGATAAATAACACGGTCACCAATTAATTTAAAATACATACAGTGGTCTACTTTTCTTCTGGTGAAGCCAAGTCCCTCTATAAATGTAACAAATTTATGATATCACATCTTTGGTGACTGCTTTAACCCATACAAAGACTTATTTGACTTGCATACTAGTTCTTTCTTACCCTTGACCATAAAGCCCTCAGGTTGCTTCATGTAGATCTCTTCTTCTAGATCCCTGTGAAAAAATATTGTCTTCACATCCATCTATTCTACCTCAAAATCAAAAGTAGCAGCAACAAATAAAAGTAATCTAATAGAAGCTACCTTGGCAACAGGAGAAAAAATATCACCAAAATGAATTCCTGACACATGGGAATAAGATTTTTCTACCAACTGAGCTTTGTATTTCTCCACCTTTCCTTCTCCATTTGTCTTCTTCTTGAACACCCATTTGCTGCCAATGGGTTTCCTTTCAGCCGACAACTCCACCAAATCCCAAGCCTCATTTTTGTGCAAAGATGCAATTTCGTCAACCATGGCCTCTTTCCAGAGTTTTCCATTCTCTGAATCTACTGCTTTCTTCACAGTTTTGGGATCGTCATCAGTAATAGATAAAGCAAAATTTGAATAGAAAGCAGATGGATTATACCTTTCTAGGTGTGTTCTTTCTCGAACAAATCTTCTCAAAATCGGAGTTTGTGGCTCTTCATCTTCTGATTCCTCTTCTGCTGTAGAGTCTAATTCTTCCTCCTTTAGCTCAAACTCTATCTTCTCAGGTTCCTTTGATGGGACTCTAGGTTTAATAACATCTTTCACCTCTCTGAACACCACATCTCGGTTGTACACAACCTTCCTTGTTACTGGGTTACAAAGCTTATAAGTCTTTAAACCATCCTTATACCTAATAAAGATGCATTTTTCAGATTTACTATGCAACTTGTTTCTTTTCTCATTTGGAACATGTACATATGAATCACATTCAGATATCCTCAGATGTGAAAGAAATGGTTTCTTACCAATCCATACCTCTTGTGAAGTCTTATCCTCCAACGCTGATGAAGGTGATCTGTTGACTAGGTAACATGTTGTCTCCACCACCTCTACCGAGAAATCCTGTCCTAACTCGACACCACTGAGCATGCTTATTTCCCTTTCCATCAACGTCTTGTTCATTCTTTTTGCAACTCCATTTTTCTTAGGTGTATATGGAGTAGTCTTCTGTCGTGCTATACCACACTTCTTACAAAATTCTTCAAATTCCTTACTGCAAAACTCTCCACCGTTATCTGTCCTCAGCACCTTTATCTTCTTCTCTCTCTAGTTTTCCACTAGAGCCTTAAATTCTTTAAACCTATAAAAAACTTTAGATTTCTTCTTAAGGAAATATATCTATTTATTCCTTGAGAATTCATATATAAATGATACATAGTACATAGACTTCCAAGTGATGGAAACTTCACAGGTCCAAACACATCACTGTGCACAAGCTCTAATATCTGTTTCGCCCTCTTACCACCAGAGGGGAAACTCACTCGATTCTGCTTCCCATATACACAATTTTCATAGAAATAAAAATCCAAAGATCTATTACTCATACCTTCCACCATACCTTTACCATGAAGTATTCGAAGGCCCTTCTCTCTAATATGTCCAAGCCTTTGATGCCACAACATGGTTTGCTCTCCAGAGATCACGAGATTTTCCGCTCCACTTTAAGAAATCACAGAATTGTTGCACCCATCAATAACAATGCTACCTTGTAGCTTGTACAGAGTTCGAATACGAACTCCCCACATCAATACCAGTGCTCCCAAAACCATCTTGCAGTTATCTTTCTCAAACACTATTTTTACACCTGCATCATCCAGCTTGTTTACATAAATCATATTTTTGGCCAATGTAAGAATATGTAGAATACCAAGAAGTGTTCTAACGCTTCCACCTTGCAACTTCAACTTTACTTTTCCGCTACCAGCGATTCTAGCCTTTCGATCATCCCCTAAGAAGACATCACCACCATCATATTTCTCATACTCATAGAACCACTCTCTATCGGGAGTGAAGTGAAAGAATGCACTTGAGTCAATCAACCATGCCTCGTGATCTACATGTGTACTTGAAGAAGCCAAGTACACATCCCCACCTTCATCTAAGGTGGTTTTGGCCTCTACAGAACGAGCATCATTAGATCCCTTTCCTTTGTGAGGAGCTTTAGGTTGACAGTCTCTTTTGTAGTGCCCTTCCTTTTTTCCTTGCCAGCACACCACATTTATAGGTTTTCCTAGAGATTAGATCTCCCTCTAGATTTAGATCTCCCACTCGATGACTTATTTTTGTTTCTATTTTGGGACCATCCTCGTACAGACAAGGCATCACCATTTTGGCTCTCCATATTTTTCCGTCTCATCTCCTCCGTTAGCAAGGATGAGACTATTTCATCAAACTGCAAGGCAGTTGCATTACTACCTATTACAATAACCATACTATCCCACGAATCTGGTAGAGAACACAACAAACTAATGCATTGAAATTTTAATATCAACAGACAATAACTAACTTACCATAGTGTTAAATGCATTTAGATTCTCTGTCACTGAGTATCCATCTTTCATCCTCTAGTTATATATCTTATTTTGTAGGAACAATTTGTTCACCAGAGACTTAGATTTGTACAAAGTCCCTAACTTGTCCCACAAAGCCTTTGCCATAGCTTCCCTTGATACATTCAGCAATATTAAATCTGAGACACACAATAGTATTGTGCTCTTTGCCTTCCAATCCAACTTCTTCCATTATTCATCAAACACTCCCATTTGTTTAGTACCTGGATCTACCACGATCCACTCATCTTTATCCACCAAAAGATCCTCCATCTTAGGTTTCAATAACTCAACAATCTGACCATTAAATTTGTCGATCTCTAACTTTCCACTATTTGCCATCTTCTTTCACCACCAAAATCAATCCCGTAGATCTCCCACTGAACAAGGTCTACCACAGGCTTGAGAGAAACCCCTCAGCAAGAAAGGCGTCCCCTTGAAGCCAAAATAGCTCTAATACCATATGTAGGTTTTAAACCCGTACAGAAATTACCTGCATACAGATTCTAAGAATAGAAAATAAACAATGTGAAAGCATAACAAATAAAACACATATACACAGAGATTTCCCCTGGATCCCAAAGTCGGGACCACCAGCTTGTTTTTTCATTATGTTCCTTTTAATGTTACAATATATTTATGCATGACGAAGCATCCAATACCATGAACTGAAAACCATCACATCCAAAACCATGTACAAAAACCATGCACAAAACCATAGGTAGGTCCACCTAACCTAATCTAGGATCCAAAATTTTTTTTGCCCAGGCCGCTGCCCTAGACCATGTATAGAAGGGCTAACCACCCACTTATGACCCCCCTGCTACATAGTATGTGCAACGAATGGGGGCCTCTGCCCCCCTCTAACTGTTCGGTTAACTACGTGGGCTAGTCGTGGAAAGAATATAACACAACCCAAAAATTGTAGTGGTATACTTGGATGACATCCTGACCTTCAGCTAGAATAGGGGAGAGCCTCCCCTATGCTCAACACAGCTATAACCGGGTGCTCCATAGCTCGACTGGCCACAACCATTTTCAGGTGGGCTTGGGATTCCAGCCGCTATGTCCCATTAATGTGGCTATGCCATTTGCAGCTACTTAGGCAGATTCGGCTCATGCCCAGTCTGAAACAGATAAGCCAAATAGCTTCATTGAGCACATCCAACATATCCAAGAGTGGGTCCATGACATTCTAAAGAAATCAAATGCCAAGTACAAGCAATGACATGATAAACATCGGGTGCCACACAAGTTTCAGGTGGGTCACAAATTCTAGTTGCATTTACAGAAGGAACGCCTTACCGAAGCCTATCTGAAACTCAGACCACTCCAATATGGTCCTACACCATGACCAAGGCTATGGGAGACAATGCATTTGAGCTAATCATTCCCCGAGTGTTCAATGTGGACCGCCTTCAGCCATACTTTCCACCATTACTAGACACATCTGACATTGCAGAACATTTCACACCAACAGAGTTAAATCCAGATTGCATGGAACAAGCTGCAACTAATCGGATCATGGACACATGGATCAAGCACACTTGCCAACAGAAGATCCAACTATATCAAGTTGTCAAAGTAGGCCAACTCCTTCACTAGGGCAAGTGGCTCACTAGGGACCAAGTTCAACAGAAGTTTCCTCATCTGATGGAGGAACTCAACGCAATGGGGACCATTGCTTCCTAAGTGGGGAGGAATGACCCAGGTGGATATTGGTGTCCACTCACCAATTCCACTTCGACCCCCACCATTGCTTCTTTCAATTTTTCAGTTTCCTTAATTATAGCACAATTTACTATTTTTAGCAATTTTTAGGGTCCTGAACTTCCAGAGACATTTTGAGGCCCTAAACGACATTTTTTGGGAAAATTGGGAGAAACATGGGTCCATAGTCTAATGTTTCTCTTTCCAAAGTTGTATTCCTTGGACAGATCTTTCTAATGAGGTATTGTGCACGTTAAACAAAGATCGTATGCCAAATTTACGACCTCGGGAAGTTGATGCACTAATTTACCCAAAATGTGGCCCATAGTTTGGCACTTCATCTCCTAGGGTTAGGCTTTTTTATGTTTAGGGTTTTCCATTGTTTCTCAACAATAAATAGGCCTTCGAGCCTCATTGTAAGACAATTTAGAGGCATGTAGCCACCACATCTCTTCTTTAGAGATAAGCTACCATTGCCCTAGCTAGTTTATTTCCATTTCTGTTTGTAATCATATTTCAGTATTTTTCACTAATGAAATGAAGTATTATTTTTGTTGCATCTCTGTATGTATGATTATATCTGTAATTTGTTGCATTCCTATTTAAATCCGGATCACTTGGAGAGCTGCAGAATTGGCTAAGTGTTGGTCAAGAGCTAGCCTGTGAGCTGAGAGAGTTGAGCATACTTGTTCGAAATTGTTATAGTGAGAACAAGCTTTGTATCTTCACTCATATTTTGGATATGCAATACAGATAGTGGGGTTTCGAGTAGTGGATTTCCCCAGATACATCTTGTGTTATGTGCCATTGATTTATCTTCTTCTTTTTCATATTGTTTTCATCGATCTATTGGCTTCTGCTGGTTGAAAGTAGAAGTAGATTCTTGTCCTGTGCTTTAGTACATTGCATGATCTTGTGAATCTACATGATTTTCTAAAATTGTTTGCTGCATACTCTTTGTATCTTCCCTTCCTTAGATAGATTTTTGTTGAAGGAGAAAGATTCCATTTCCTCATGCTAGTTGCATTTTTTGATATTCAGGTGACATTCGTAGTGAGCCCAAAAACTGAAACTTAATTGAAGATGAATAGTAAATTTTATTGAATCAACCTAAGGAGAATTTGTAATATTAATGCAAACCTTTTGAGGTATAGGCTAGAGATGTGTTCTAGCATCGTTAAACGTAGGAGTTGTCTTTGTTTTCCAATGTTGTATCTTGGAGGTGAAATCTCATTCCACGTATGTGAGTGTATAGGATCATTCTCCACGTACCTTTAGGTATATTGGATAGCTATCCACACACATAAAGTATATGGGAATGCTCACACTGAACAATTATGCATTAGATAGCACTACTATCGGCTAGACTTCCACATACCATCGAGTATATTTTGGAATTCCCCTATACGTTACTATCCTCGCCATAGGTAACTGAGTCGACAACCTTGTGTATTTTGATACACCAAACACAACATTTGGGAAGATTTCATGCACATACGTTAATTCTTTGGTTTGCCAAGGTGTATATTGCAGTTCACGGTTGCTTGGTAATCCTTTATGGCTAGATTACCCTCTTTTTGATTTATTTTTGTGTTAATTTCTAAAATTTATTATCCAATGTGGAAAAAGAAATCCCCCACTCCATTGTTCACATAGAATTCAAAATAGGCCTCCTCTTCCATCAGAGGCTACTCTTGGCCGTCGTTAGAAGCATAAGAAGATTCAAACTGCCAAATCAGGAAATTTAGGAACTACTTTTGTTCCTCCTCCTGAATCTAATCAACCATAATTATCCTTCCCTTTGAGTACTAAGCCCGAGATTACCTCTACTCTTGCTAGTGAATCTGACATTCTTGAAAAAGAAGCCCTTGAAACCTTATTGCTTGAGGTTATTGAACCTAACTTTCCTAAGTTAGATACTTTACTTCCTGAGGTTGTTGAACTTAAGGAACCTCAACCATCTTCATCTATTACATCATTTCCTTCCTCTTCTCTTCCTTTGTCTTAGACATAACCTCCAACTATATATCTTGGACCCAACTGTGAACCTCTTCCATATGGACTTGTGAGTATTGAAGAGATCCCAAAAGAGGAGGCTCTTCCCTCTACTCCTTTTCATTGGAGTGGAATCCATTTTTATCATATTGATCCTCTTCCTTCTCTTCAAATACTAGAACAAACTCCTTTACCTGATTCTTTGGACTCGCCCATTGATTTCTCATGGCAATCTTCATTGGGATTCTTAACCATGACTAGATCTGATTTGACCTCCTAACCTGTGTCCACCACTATGGTTGAGACATAAAATGTTGCTTCCTCATCTATGTTTGTAACATCACGAGAGGCACATTTTTATGGTGGCTCATCAGTCCCACCTGGTTATCATCCTTTATATAGTACCTTCTCTGGTGCATCTTCCAGTCCTTGTACCTCTCCCATGTCATCCATTTCAAGAATTCCATATGGTACTTCTCTTATGAACACCACTTATCCGACTCCTGCTCCTCCTCCTACACCTATAATTGAATAACAGGCTAGCCCTTATGTTAGTGGGCAAGGTTATCTTCAACATCCTAAATCTCCTTATGTTGGGTGCCCTCCAGCTGGATTGTAGTTTCCTCCATCATCCCCTCCTCTTATGGCAGGGGGGAACATGTTGTTGGTATACCTCAAATTGGTAATCAACCTTATTATCATCCTCCTTACCTTGTGATGGTTTCCATTATTTGGCAAACTATTTTTCCCGTCCAACCTAGTTCATTTTGGGACTGATTTGTGAATCCTCAACCTATGTCATCTTCATCTCAAATTCCTACCCATCCATCTGTAACTCAACAAGTTCAGAAACATGTAAGTCAACCTTTACATGATGTTGTTGCATCTCAACCTATTCTATTGGTATTTTATACCCCTCTGGTTCCACTTACCCAAAATTTACAATCTAGCTTATAGTCTCAACTGCTTGGGTAAGGTACTCCTCAAATTCTGATAAGATAGAATGTGTATACTTTGGCACAACCCCAATCAAACACACCTTATACTAGGATGATGCAAAATCCCATAGGGAAAGAATATAGACCTTATGAGGGTGTTCCTTAAGTTCCTTTTCAAGGCAAACATATCCAAACCCAACCATTCTAGCCTTTGCAGGGTTATCCTAAGGCTGGTTAACAAGGTTACACATTTGGTTACTAGAATCCTCCTTATTCTAATTCCTAGGTTCCTCTTTATCAACACCCTCCTTATATTGGAATGCAAGTACCTGTTTCTTAAGCTATTCCTTGTTATCCAGGCTATCATCCACCATATTTTAAATGGCAGTTACCTTTTGTGGCAACTCTCAAATTTCTAGATTTGACATGACTTACCAATGATCCCATCGCTCATTTGCCTTGGTGGCTGATAGTTCCCACAAAATTTCCTTTTGATATCCCAAATTTCAATGGAAATCCTAGAGAAGACCAATAAACCCATGTCACGAAGTATTAGTTGTGGCGTTCTTCGAACTCCCTTAAATATTATTCCATATGATTATGTCTTTTCCAACATACTCTTATAGGTACCACAACTAAATGGTACATTGAGTTACCTAGAGCTTTGTTTCATGATTTCAGTTCCTTGGCTACCACCTTCCTTATGCATTTCCAGCTACCCATCTGGTATGAAACTGGAATGTAACTTTTGACCAACTTTAAACAAACTAAAGCCACTCACATTTCAGATCACATTCATGAGTGGCAGTGTCATGTTTGGTTAGTTAATCTAGGTTTTAACCCCATACAGATATTACCTGCATACGAATTCTAAAACATAGAAAATAAACAATGTGATAGCATAACACATAGAACACATATACACATAGATTTTCCCTTGGATCCCAAAACCAGGACTACCAGCTTGATTTTTCATTATGTTCATTTCAATGTTACAATACATATTTATACATGTCGAAGCATCCAATACCATGGAACGAAAACCATCGGGTCTAAAACTATGGACTGAAAACCATCACATCCAAAACTATGTGCAAAAATCATGCACAAAACCATAGGTAGGTATGCCTAACCTAATATAGGGTCCAACAAAACAAAATTTCCCGGGGCACTGCCCCATAACCCAAAGAGGGGGGTTACCTACACCCCTCAAACCCCTTGTGATCCCCCTGCTACACAATCGACGCAATGAAGGGGGGGCTCTGCCCCCCATCTAACCCCTTGGCTAACTACGTGGGCTATTCCTGGAAAGAATATAACACAACCAAATATTCTCCCACTTGTTGTTTTTGTTCCACAAGGGGCCACAAGAGAGATTAGTGATTTATCTAGCGCTGCAATGCCCATTGTTTCTCTACACCAAGAGAACTTCTCAGCACTCATAGATTTTGTCAATGCATCTGCAGTATTCTTCAAAGTGTCCACCTTTACCAACAACACCATTTTGTCTTCTATCATATCCCTCACAAAGTGATACTGAACATCAATGTGCTTTGTCTTTGAATGATATGCAAGGTTCTTTGCTAAGAAAATTGCACTTTGGCTCTCACAGTCTATCCTTATAGCTCCCTGTACTAACCCCATACATGAACATAATCACTACAACCAAACTTCTTCCTTTCTTGCATGAGTGGCTACCATGTATTCTGCCTCTGTAGTTGATAGTGACATTACAGATTGTTTCTTACTCGTCCAACTAATTGCACCTCCAAATAGGTTAAACACATACCCACTTGTAGATCTTCTCTGACCCAGATCTCTAGCCCAGTCTGCATCAACAAAGCCACGAATATCCAATACTCTATCCCATATTGGTCTTCCTTGGTAGCACAAACCATAATCACTAGTGCCATACAAATACCTGAAAACCTACTTCATTGCTCTCCAACGCTCCTTCTCTGGTTTTCACATAAACCTGCTCAATGCTCCCACTACATGTGCAATGTTTGGTCTAGTAGAGACCATTGCATACATAATGCTATCGACTGCACTTGCATATGGAACACGGGACATGTCCTCTTCCTCTTCTTGTGTCTTGGGACACTGTTCAACAGATAACCTCACACCTTCAGGAATAGGAACCTTCAGCGGTTTACTATCTTGTATATTAAACCTCTGTAGTATTGTCTCGACATACTTCCTCTGGTTTAACCAGAGCTTCCCCTTTTCCTGATCCCTTTTAATTTCCATGCCCAAAATATAGTTTGTAGCACCAATATCTTTCAATTCAAATTTGGAGGACAATTGGGTCTTCAAATCCTGGATAATTTCTTCGTCATTTCAAACCAGCAACATATCATCCACACACAAGACTAGATAAATAACAAGGTCACCAAATAATTTTAAATACACACAGTGATATGCTTTTCTTCTAGTCAAACCAAGTCCCCATATAAATGTATCAAATTTCTGATACCACATCCTTGGTGACTGTTTTAACCCATACAGAGACTTCTTTAACTTGCATACCAGTACTTTCTTACCCTCCACTACAAATACTTCAGGTTGCTTCATGTAGATTTCCTCTTCCAGATCCCAGTGAAGAAATGTTGTCTTCACATCCATTTGTTCTACCTCAAAATCAAAAGTAGTAACAACAGATAATAGTAATCTAATAGAAGTTACCTTGGCAACAGGAGAAAAAATGTCACCAAAATCAATTCTTAACACCTGAGAATAACCTTTTGCTACCAACCAAGCTTTGTATTTCTCCACCTTTCCTTCTACATTTGTCTTCTTCTTGAACATCCATTTGCTACCAATGGGATTCCTTCCAACCGGCAACTCCACCAGATCCCAAGCCTCTTTTTTGTGCAAAGATACCATTTCATCAACCATGGCCTCTTTCCAAAGTTTGCCATCCTTTGAATCTAGTACTTCCTTCATAGTTTTGGGATCATAATCAGCAATAGATAAAGAAAAATGTTAATAGAAAGAAGATGGACTATACCTTTCTGGCTGCCTTCTTTCTCGAACTGATCTTCTCACACCTAGAGTTTGTGTCTCTTCATCTTCTGATTCATCCTCTGTTGTAGAGTCTGATTCTTCCTCCTTAAGCTCAAACTTTATCTTCTTAGGTTCCTTTGGTTGTACTTCATGTTTAATAACATCATTTACCTCTCTGAACACTGCATCTCTACTGTACACAACCTTCCTTGTTACTGGGTTCCAAAGCTTATAACCCTCTAAACCATCCTTATAACCAATAAAGATGCACTTTTCAAATTTACTATCCAACTTGGTTCGTTCCTCCTTTGGAACATGTACATATGCATCACATTCAAATACCCTCAAATGTGAAAAAGAGGGTTTCTTACTAGTCCATACCTCTTGTGGAGTCTTATCCTCCAATGCTGATGAAGGTGATTTGTTGACCAGGTAACATGTTGTATCCATCGCCTCTACACAGAATTCTTGTCCTAACCCGACACCATTGAGCATGCTTCTTGCCCTTTCCATCAACGTCTTGTTCATTCTTTCTGCAACTCCATTTTTCTCAGGTGTGTATGGAGTAGTCTTCTGCTGTGCTATACCACACTTCTTACAGAATTCTTCAAATTCCTTACTGCAAAACTCTCCATCGTTATCTGTCCTCAACACCTTTATCTTCTTCTCTGTTTGGTTTTCCACCAGAGCCTTAAATTCTTCAAACCTGTCAAAGACTTTATATTTCTTCTTAAGGAAATATATCCATGTATTCCTTGAGAATTCATCTATAAATGATGCATAGTACATAGACATACCTAGTGATGGAACCTTCACAGGTCCAAACACATCACTGTGCACAGGCTCTAATATATGTTTCACCTGCTTACCACCAGAGGGGAAACTCACCCAATTCCGCTTCCCATATATGAAATTTTCATAGAAATCAAAATCCAGAGAGATATTACTCATACCTTCTACCATGCCTTTACCATGAAGTATCCGAAGTCCCTTCTCTCCAATATCTCCAAGCCTTTGATGCCACAACATGGTCTTCTCTCCAGAGACCACTAGATTTTCTGCTCCACTTTCAGGAACCACGGAATTGTTGTACCCATCAACAATAGTGCTACCTTGCAGCTTGTACAAAGTTCCAATCTGAAATCCCCACATCAATACCAATGCTCCCTGAACCATCTTGTAGGTATCCTTCTCAAGCATTGTTTTTACATCTACATCATCCATCTTGCTTACAGAAATTAGATTTCTGGCCAATGCAAGAATATGCAGAACACCCAGAAGTGTTCTAAGACTTCCACCTCGCAACTTCAAGTTTACTTTTCCGCGACCAATGAGTCTAGCCTTCCTATCACCCCCTAAGAAGACATCACCACCATCGTATTTCTCATACTCATAGAACGAATCTCAATGGGAAGTAAAGTGAAAGGATGCACCTGAGTCAATCAACCATGCCTCATGATCTACATGTGTACTTGAAGAAGACAAGTACACATCCCTACCTTCATTTGTGGTGGTTTTCGCCTCTGTAGAAGGAGAATCATCAGATCCCTTTCCTTTATCAGAAGCTTTAGATTTATAGTCCCTTTTTTAGTGCCCTTCCTTTCCATATTTCCAGCACACCACCTTTACAGGTTTTCTTGGAGATTTAGATCTCCCTCTAGATTTGGATCTCCCACTTAATGACTTATTTTTGTTTATGTTCTGGGACTGTCCTCATACAGGCAAGGCATCACCATTCTGGCTCTCCATAATTTTCCATCTCATCCCCTCTGTCAGCAAAGATGAGACTATTTCATCAAATTGCAAGGCAGTTGTATTGCTACCTATTGCAATAACCAGACTATCCCACGCATTTGGTAGAGAACACAACAAACTGATGCACTTATCTTCATATGAAATTTTAACATCAATAGATAATAACTGACTTAACACATTATTAAATGCATTCAGATGCTATGTCATCAAGTCTCCATCTTCCATGCTTGGGTCATACCACTTTTTCTGCAGGAAGAATTTATTCACGAGAGACTTAGATTGGTACAAAGTCCCTAACTTGTCCCACAAAGCCTTCATCTTAGCCTCCCCTGATAAATTCAACAATACTAAATTTGAGACACATAATCTTATTGTGCTCTTTGCCTTCTGATCCAACTTCTTCTGTTCTTCATCGGACACTCCCATTGGTTTAGTACTTGGATCTACCACGATCCGCTGATCTTTATCCACGACAAGATTCTCCATCTTTAGTTTCCACAACTCAAAACTCTAACCATTAAATTTCTCGATCTCTGTCTTTCCATTGCTATCATCTTTCACCACCAGAATTGATCTCGTAGATCTCCCACTAAATAGGGTCTACCAGAGGCCCAAGAAAAACCCCTCAGCAACAAAGACGTGCCCTTGAAGATAAAACAACTCTAATACAAAATGTAGTTTTTAACCCTGTACATAAATTGCCCGCATACGAATTCTTAAACACAGAAAATAAAAAATGCGAGAGCATAACATAAAAAACACATATAAACAGATATTTTCCCCTGGATCCCAAAACCGGGACTACCAGCTTAATTTTTCATTATGTTCCTTTCATTGTTACAATACATATTTATACATGTTGAAGCATCCAATACCATGGAACGAAAACCATCGCATCCAAAACCATGGACAAAAAACCATCGCGTCCAAAACCATGTGCAAAAAACTTGCACAAAACCATAGGTAGGTCTCCCCAACCTAATATAGGGTCCAAAAAAACAAAATTTTCTGGGGTGCTGCCCTGGACCCCATAGAGGGGGGTTACCTGCACCGCTCAAACCCCCTGTGAGCCCCCGACTACGTAATTGGTGCAACGAAGGGGCAGCTCTGCCCGCCCTCTACGCCCCCAGTTAACTACGTGGGCTAGTCTTGGAAAGAATATAACACAACCCAACAGTTAAGACCTATGTTCCAGACCAATTGGTAGTTGAATGGTTTATTATATCCATATTTCCATCTATCATAGAGTATGTAGCCAAAGGTTGGGTCGTGAATGAAGAGCAAGTAATTTCGCGTACCCAATATTTGGACCTTATCTATACCTAATCTAGCACACTCTATGAAAAGATATCAAATGCTTTGAGACCTTCAAACTTTGTTCCTCCCAGTCCTGGTAAAGAGTCTCATGTTGTTGATGGCATCATTGATTCTACTAGTTTTTAGATAGTGAGAAAATCATCTAGTGTTTCTCTCGCTGCTTCTACCCAAAACTCTTCATCTAATCTTCCTACAATTTCTTCTTCTAATATAAATGTCATTTCATCTAATAAAGGAAAATCTCAATAGAAACTAGGAAGCAAGAAGAAAGGAAAAGGAAAAAAGAAGAAAGATTCTTCACCATAGGATAAACAAACAAACCATTCCTCTGATGAGAAACGAAAGCCTCACTATCCATGTTTGATTTTCAACGAGAAGCAATTTACTGATGATTGTCCTCACCACACATAAGTGAATCAGTTTATGAAATCCCCCATTTCTCCCACTGTGTTGACTGGCCTGTTTCCTAATCAGGAGATCCATATGGTTTCTCACGACCCACCTTCCTCTAACATAGTCTTAATGCTTTCCTCCATAAATCATAAATTTCATGTTATGGTGGCTACTCGAAACAAGGAGTATGGTAATGTGAATCCTCTAGACAGTCAAGATACTGATCAACCTGATAGTTTTGCATCACCTCCATCCGATCCTCCTCTACCGGTAATTACTACAAAGTTAACTACTAAGCCTCTAAAGGGCGTTATTCATAAATCTACTTTCAACCCTTGTGCTAGGGTTGCTCAAAATTATAATGTAGTTGAGGACTTGGCTCAGTCACCATTAGCTATGTCGACCCTTGAGGTGTTGCAAAACTTCCCTGCCCAGAAAAAGGTTTTGATTTTATCTATTAGATGTGTGGATCCTTTAGATTCCAACTTAGTTGTTTTCAGTCATGAAAATTATACCCCTCACCTTCCAACTCAATTTGACTTTATCATTCAGGTCATCATCTATGGTAAGAACATTCATCGTTCTATTGTGGACGAGGGATATTTGACCTGCATCATGTCTGTCTTGTTGTAAAGAGTTTGGTTCGCCTCAACTGAGTCAGTCACCTACCACATTGAAATATTTTTATGGGATAACATATAATCCTTGTGGTATTCTAAATTCCTTACAAGTAGAATTAGGAGGGAAAATTTGTATCCATATAAGTGGAATTTATTGATGGGCCTCTTTATTATAATCTTCTATTGGGTCATATGTGGATTTATGCTATTGTCGTAGTCATTTCAACTTATTTCTGTATGATCACATTTATTCATAAGGGCAAGATTGTGGCCATTGACCAACTCACCTTTTTCACCTTCGATTCTCATGTTGTTGGAAGTGTCCTGCTTGTAGGGGAAACTTTGTATTCTTATCAACATGTCAAGGTTGGACTATTGAAGGATTCCTCACTCATGGGAACATTTTCACTTCCTCCTCCTCCTCTTCCCAACAACTCATCTCCGATTTCTTATATCAATATGATATCATCTTCTACTATCCAGACAGATTCGTGGATTGTATGAGATGAAACTAGCATCCATAGTTTTGGCAATTGAATACCACTTAGCCCAATTGAACTTGATTACAAAGATATCTATTTGTCTTGCACAACTTATACTTTCTCTTTCATCAACTGGGCCAATATTGGATTATGGCGCATCTTTTGATCCATTCTCTCGCGTATTCTCTACAAATGAGAGCATCATTATTCCAGATGATGCATTGTTGGATGATCATCACCATCATTCCTCCTCACCATATTATATTGAGGATAATATTAGTGATGTGTATCTATCCAATGTGTTCGAGTCTTTTATGAGTTCCATTTCTATCCATGAAGTTGATTATGAGAAGAATCTCTCATATACTGAAGAGACGATACCTCTTGATATCTCTGTTAAACTGGGTATTGTCGAAAATCTACACATTGGTGCATCTTGGTCTCCATTCGAGATTGAGACCTATAAATCCCTATTTCAGGAGTCTTGTGATGTATTTTCCTAGACCTATGAGAAAATTCCAGGTATCAACCCTGTTGGAAATATGAGAGGGGGGTGAATCAATATTCCTTTTCAATTGTCATTTTTAACAATTAAATCATTTATATTTAGAACAAAAAATGAACAATAGGAATAAATTAATCTATTAATATAATCTTTACAATAAATCAAGTACAATGTATATATGGCTCCAACCTGTTTCCAAGCACCAACTTGGACTTTTTGTGAGGCTCCAACCTCTAGGGCACCAACCCTGTCTTGTCAAGGCACCAACCTTGGATTTAGGAGCACCAACTCCAAGGACACCAATCCTTCCAATTCCAAGGCACCAACCTCAAGGGCTCCAACCCTATCTTGTCAAGGCATGAATCTTGGATTTAGGAGCACCAACTCCAAGGATGCCAATCCTTCCAATTCTGAGGCACCAACCCCAAGGGTTCCAACCCTCTGCTATATATTGTCTAGATATGTTTGGTAGTAATTATTTGCCCCCAAAATCTTCTTCACCGAGTTCTGTCAATCTACAGATTCACTGCAGTCTCCATGCTACATCATCAATGACAATTTCTCTTCATATGAAGGAGTCTTCACAACTCTTCATATTTCCCACACAGAGTCTGCAAACTTACCTCATGCTCATTTCAAATAGTCATCATGATCTACAATAATGTCTCCAAGATTTGCTGATGATTTTCAACAAGATATCTTTGAGAAGTTGCGCTAAGCCTCAATGTATACACAAAAAATAATTTTATGTTTCAACCTATTGTTCTATCTACCGCAGTAAGTGCTTCAGGAGTGACTGCTTCTCACTTTTCTTAGTGTCACGATATCTTACTTCCAAGGATCATACTCACAAATAATTCAATACTAGTGTAGTCTATTGCTCCCTTCAAGTGATGGAAGATCAAACCTTATTTTTCTTCATTTAATTTTCTTGGAGTTACGATCTGTACATTCTTCCATAGATTAATTTATCACAGGTCTGAGCCTTTCAAAGATTAACCCAATCAACAAAATTGCTTCGTCCTTTGACTTCCTCCTATCTTGCTGAACCTTTAGCTTCCTTCTGAACTGCTAGACCTTCAGCTTCCTTCTATCCTGCTAGACCTTCAGCTTCCTTATGTCTTGCTAGACCTTCAACTTACTTCTATCCTACTAGCTTACATTCTTCTAACTCAATCTTCGAATTCTTTTGTACCTTCATCATCTGCTAGACCTTTCAACTTCTCAACCTTCGGCTTCCCGATCTTTCGCTTCCTCTTTTTTTTGCTTGCTCAACCTTCAACTTCTCGATCTTTGGCTTCCTCTATCTCTTCAAGTTCATGAGTTTTGAACTTCTTTATATTCTGTTTTATGCCTGATATCAATGGACAAAAGTGAAGCATTTTAACTCATTTTTATACGAGCTTCACGAATACTCAAAAGACATTTTCATTTGGAAGGAGAGGCTAACTTATGGATATTCATCCAATTACTCATAAACTTTTTTTATTTACGAAGGATTTCATAGGAGAGACTGTACCCAAGGAGGTCTCACATCCACGTCATCAATCACAATTGCAACTTTCGGTGGTTTGCAGTCGCAACTCTTATCATCACTGATATTCACATTGCCAATGAAATGGATGTGATATCATATTAAACCATCATCAATAGATCCGTAGGGTCCACAACTAATATCGCAATCGGTGGTTGGGTTCACAAGAGTTATCGCAATCGGTAGTCCGATTCACAAGTTTTATCATAATCGGTAGTCTGGCGATGTCAACCCTTATGATTTGCATAACTTCCCCAATACCTAGACGCGATATTAAATACAGGTATATTCTATGGTGCTATCAAGTCCGCACCTTATATCGTAATTGCAGTTTTTATTGTGACATCCCTTTATGACTTGCAATATGAAATTTTATACGATTGATGTGATATTGTATTATGGTGTATTGTAATGGAACCATCGGGTCCGCAGTACATATTGCAATTAGTGGATTTGGGGTGGTGATATGGATTTAAAAAATTGTGGTATGGTGGATGTGATATTTCTTTAGGGCGTGTTGTAATAGGACCATCGGGTCCAAAACTTATATCGCAATCAGTGGGTTTTGAGCAGTGGCATATAATAGAACTGTCGATAAAGTCGTCGATATGTTTTCTCCGATATGTTGTGAACTTTAAAGAGTTTCCACTGCTTATTGCTCGAATGTTCCTTGGCTCTTTTGATATCTTAACTCCTCTGATATCTTAACTCCTATGATACTCTGCAATACTCCTCCGATATGTTAACTCCTATGATACTCTGCAATACTCCTTGATATGTTAACTCCTCTAATATTTCTCCAATATTTCATGCAATATCTCAGATATGGCTCTTACTCTTGACTTGACTTTCCTATGGCTTCTCTGTGACTTCTGATGGCTACTCTTTGATGGCTCTTGTTCTTGTCTTCCAATGGCTTCCTTGATGTCTTTCCTTTTTGGCTTCTTGCTCCTGTTACATCTGTAATCACAAGAATTTTCCATCACAAACACTACCATATTGACATCGATGACAACCTTGATTAACAATCTCCCCCTTTGTCATTGATGGCAATATTCTTTCACTTTCAACATTTTCTCCCCCTTTGACATCAATGGCAAAGGAGTGCACAAGGACTCCCCCTATCAAACTACTTCTGTTATTTATGAATAGTATATTTTTATGGTTATGTTAGTCTGCCTGTCATGGTGCTCTTCTTTTTACTTAAGGTAGAAAGATTGTTGCCTCATCATCAACTAGCACATTATCCCTTGTTCATGTCTCATAAATTCTTCATAATGCTTTCAACAATGCTTAAATATTCTCCATTTCAACGCTTCCAAATAGACTCCAAATAGCCATACACCAAATGTTCAAGTCCAAGTTTTTATGCTTCTGCAATTCGAATTTTGTTTACTGCACATCAGAGTTAAGAGGTCGTCATAGTGCAAATCAAGAGAAAATTCCACTGAAATTGTTTTTCTTGCTATCTCTCTTCAGATCCGAGTTCCTCTGTATCTCTGTGCTTCTCCTTAAGTCATTGCCATCCAATATTTCAACATCATTGCATTCTGGTGAAATGGTGAGAAGTTGCGCCTTACTGTTGCTATTTTTCTAAGTGACCAGCATCAAATTGAGCTATATTTTATTACAAGACATTCTTCTTTCTATATTCCTTTTGATGAACCATCTTTTCCTTTTGTTCTTTTCAAGTTATCTCCATTAGCATATTTTTTGATATCAATATGTGATTGTCTTTTAAATTCTTTCTATTTACTAACAACTTTTTGCAATGCTTCAATTATGTTAAATGCTGCCAACTTATCTTGCTTGTGTAGTGAACAAAACATTAAAGATCCATTTCCAAATGACCTTATTTGTTTGAAGGTTGCATCTATTTGTGTCCACAATTTACATGTTCTCACATCATATCTATGAGTCAAGACATTCAACTTTTGTAATAACAACAACATAGCTATTTTCCTTATTAGAATTAGATGGCCTTCTCTGCTGCTCAAATTTTCGCTTACTGATCAAGTGGAAAACATCTTCAACAAAAGTCCAAAGAATGGTTACAAGATCATGTTCTTCAATGTAGTGCTCCTGAGAAATGATCTCTACCAAAGGACAATTGTTAATATATCTCATTAAGGATTTCATAAGGACCCTTTCATAAATAGCTTCTGCAATAATCATCAAGAATAACAAGCTCCCCCTAATTGTATGCATGAACTCCTTTTGGCATAATCCCATCATCAAATACTCAGAATATCAAGGATATCTTCATCAAGTCAACAATATGTGTTGTTGGCTGGAGAGTTCAAGAGATTTTCAGATTGTATGTGCTTCCTTCTCCATACTTGTGTAACTTTCTTCTTTTGCATGGTTCTAGCTTGTGTAGGAGCCCATGTCAAGTTACACTCATGTGCCATATGACCAATGTTATGACATTTTAAGCATTACATGTTGTTCATGAATAAGAATTCATGATTTCTTGTTGTGGAATTGCTTCTCGAAGATTGTCCAGGACCATAGTGTCTACCTCTGTGGTTTGCCCTACAATCTTTTGCAATGTGTCCAAAGTTTGTACAAGAATAACAATAACCAAGTGTTGGGTTCCTATAATACTAGTGATTACCCCATTACTATTGTAGTTATACCCCTTATTAATATTCTTGTGCCCCTATTGCCCCCATATTGTTATTACTATGCCCCATAGAATCCCTATATTGTTATTTTTGTGGATTTATATTATTATTGTTAGGTCGGCTGGTTTATATTGTGACTCCTTAGACTCCTATATATAGAAAGGAGGTTTTGTTATTTGAATCATGCAAGAATTGTTCATTTATGTAATGTAAAGGAGGTTGCCCCTTCGAAGAGGCTGAATTCTAAGGCGTTGATCTATCTTTTCTATCTTTCTTGAGCTGGTTTCATAACATTTGGTATCAGAGCTTTGGATTCTAGGGTTTCGCTGCTCCAAACAGGTCATCGTCGCATTTTCGCTATAACGTTTTTTCTGTGGCGGTTCAGAAGTCGAAAAAAAAACCCATTTGAGAAGAAATCGCGCTGAACCTTGGGTCTGAATTTCAGAGCTTTTCACGTGAAAAATTTGAGGAGATATGATCTGAGGAAGTTTGTCTTTTTGCAGACTCCTGAATTACATTCCAAACAGGTGACCTGGGGAAAATCGTCATAACTTTCTCCCTAGGGATCAGATTGAAATTGCGTAAGAAGGTACAGAAAGAAGACCGATTGTAGTTTCTTGTATGCATTTTTCAGATCCAAAGGTCGAAACAGTGACTCGTGGCATGTCGTGCAAGTTTGCTCTACTGAACTAGTCTATAATCAAGTCACTGTGGGAGATTTCGCATAACTCTTCCTTGGAGAATCCAATTTGGGTCAAACTTGTGGCATTGGAAAGAGGACAAAGAGGGCTACTACAGGTCAAAAATTCAGAACTAGATGATTGGAAAGTACATATATACATCAAAGGCAATATCGAGCTCCTACAAAGTGAAAAAAGGTGTGTAGATTTTCTGAAATTTTTGCTTAAGCTTGGTTTGAAAATTTATTTTGAAGGAATTCAAAGGGCATAGTAGAGCATTATTAT